>JAOYSI010000026.1:1667328-1674828 GCA_025775065.1 Hiodon alosoides | reverse complement strand
ATTTCCTATCCCTTCTACCGTATTATGACTTTGTCCCAGCAGAGGAAAAAAAAAACATTACTTAAGTATATGGGCTGCTGACAACTCCAGCCAAGACAATTTCCCAGGCAATGCAATACAGTAAGAAAAATGCTGGCGACAGTATTTCATACCCGACCAATCAAGATTCTTCAATAAACGTCTGAGACCTTTATTTTTTCCTTAAACATCAAATCCATGATGTATGGCAAGTAGTCTGAAATAGATGAAGAAATGCTCGTTTAACTAAGTGCAGAAAATTGCACATAATCTTTCAGCAAACACCGGAAACTTAAAGCCGTTGAATAATGTCAGCCAGTAAGTCAGATTTCAAAAACTTTGACGCGCATCTGACAGAAGTCTGTATCACATTAAGGGTTAAGATCTGTGCCTGTCTGTGTCCTTTCATTGGTGTGGAGGAGAGCCTCATCACAGATGCTTTTCATGCAACTCTATAAGCAAGCATCGAAGGTTCAACTGAGCTGCAAACTCATAACCTTCTGAGCACAGTGCGGCTCTAACGGCTACTAAACACTTCCGCACTTGCGTGGGACGCCTTGTTCAGCTGAGAGGAGCGTGAAGTTGCCAGTGTTATCATGTGATTGTTTCTAATTGACTGGGAAAGGGAGAGAAAAAAACCGAGCAAAGGGAAGATAAGTTTATTTATAATGCTATGGGGAGTATTTCAAAGTATTCACAAGAAGTTTGGCCCCGGTTCAGGGCTAAGGCACTGGATTCTGGACACGGACAGGAGTGAGAAAAGTTCACACGTTATGGTGTTCCAACAGTGCCATAATGTAATGTGACCTTGTCATAACATCATAACAACGTTAAAAGGATGTTATGTGTTAGCGGAGACAGGCTGCCTGCACTATGCTGTCACACTGACGGCTGAACATAGGTGGATTACGTGGCAACATACACCGGAGAGCTCTGAATTAGACACCAGATCACACCCCTAATCCTAATTACTTTCAAAAGTTGTTGCCATAACTCATCAGGTAAATTACAATACAGGGTTTTAGCCCGTATTTTCATTCCAGCTCGAATGTTATCCTTACTAAGCTAAGTAGAGATAAAGATGAAGGAATATGATGAGTGTGAAGAGATAGCCACGATTTCCGTTTCTGCTAGTGTGTAACCAACCCAAGGAACTTGTTTTTCTCCCCTCTCTTCTCTGTCTTCTGGCTGGCTAATTAACATGCAGCCCAGTGACTTTTCCCCTTGTGCGTTCCCCTCTCTCTCTCTAAAGAGTACTTAATAAAATCTGAGTTCTACAGGTTCCGACAAAGGCTTCCGCACGTCACCATGGCTTCATTACCATGCTAGAGGCCAGAGCGCTCACCACCGGACGGGGAAAATTCACTCGCAGTAATCTGTCCCGGAGTCCCGGAACGCCGAAGCGGCAGGGCCAGGGGTTTTGTGAAGGGGACAGGACCCCCCCCTTGCACACCCTCGTCAGACTAGCCCACCCCGACGCCACCCTGGGGAGCCTGGATGCCCATAGACAGCCCCCCCCCCCTCTCCACCAGATGTCCCAACGTCCCCACCTCGGTCACCGAGAACTAACCGTTTTCCAACCGTTCTAACCGTGAAAAAAACGCTCAATCCGATATACTTCTCTTTTTTGACAGGCAAGGAACTTCGGACACTTTTGTAACTTCCCTTTCCATTGCTATCCCAGGATTACATCGTCATTAATAAGAAATCTTTGATATAACACATCAATTATTTTGGGTCAGCCTGGGCCTGGCCTGCGGTGCCATGGGCACGGTGCTACAAATGGAAGCTCAGTGTTTATTCTGTTAATCCTCCCAGCACCTTATTAAAAAGCCCATCTGTAAAAGAACAAAACTGTGTTTCTTTAAACATGACTAATTGTTTTTTGCAGTACACTTTAATAAGAAGAACAATGCTAAAAGTTAACACCATCACAGATTAGGCTCAAGACCATGGGTGTTAGACCAGGACGGAAGATTACACAGCTGATTTGTCTCAACACAACTGTACACTTGTCAGTCTTTGTCTGCCGCACAGACAAACAGAATGGGAAATGGGGTCCAATACCATGCTACTACTCCATACTTTGATTTGCTTCAGAGTGAACTCTGCCTTAGCTGCATATATAGATACGATTGCTAATGGATTGTGGGTGGCATCTCAGTGGCCTAAACACCATCCAAACAAACAAATACTCCTTGAATGATTTCATAATTTTTCTAGGCCTTTTCTCTCTCTCTCTCTCCTTCTCTCTTCCCCCCTCTCTCTCTCTCCCTCCCTCCCTCCCCCTCTCTCTCTTAGTCTCTCCAGCACTCCCTCCTTCCATTCCTAACCCTACCACTTCCAGTCCCACAGCATGCTTGATTAAATTTTAATTTCTGCAAATTACCAATCTCAGAGAGACCACGCCAGTGAATCACACAGCCAGTGAGTTATTTATCTGAGCACAAGACGCCTCGTTAGGCCCACGCTCCGGCTAATCTACTACACCCTGCCCCAAACAGTCAACAGGCTACAGGCCTGGAACCTCGCACCTCCGGACCTGCCTGGCGGCTCAGTCGGCCGTGTGCCCCCGGCGGAACTCCATCGCTAGGGGCGTGGTGATGGGCAGGGAAATGACAGGCCGTAAGAAGAGCACGCTTTGTTTGAGAAGTGGGCAGCCGTCACACCGGTCTGTGCCAGTGCCTAGCACTGGAAAGAGCTGTGTGAGTGCTTTGAGGTCTCACTTTGCCCCTTGGATTGGGTCTGCGCGGATCGGGTCCAATGGGGTTGGGTCTATGCCGATGGCAACCCAGACTGAAAACAAATGGCTAATATTGCACCTTTGATTTATACTGCAGCAGGTCAGTAGATGACTTAGGAAGGTGGCATAACTCAGTAAAATGCAACTTAATAATCATGCAACGACTGCAGGTGGGTAAGTAGGCACTCGGTGTAATTAGAGCAGGCTAACTACCCCAGATTGACGTACAACCGGAGTCGATTCCCGCAGGTTTTCCCCAAACAAGCGCTATCCCTCATCTGTCCTCCGGGTGTCCAGTCTGTGTGATGAGGAGGCAGCCAGGGCTTGGTCCTCCTGGCTAGGGATCAGATTTATAGTGGCTCCCAGGGTGATTGTCCAACACGGCCTGCCTGTTGCGCTGACAATAGGCAGAGATTAACAGGGGCTGTCAGTTTCCCCACACTACAGATCTCTTTTTGTTCTTGTTAAAAGCTCCCCTAATTAGCGCAGAGGGGCTTGCTGCTATCTGCTATCGCTCAGGCACACCGGGGGTGGGTGGGGGGTTCGGGGTGGTGTGTGTGTGTGTGTGTGTGGGTGTGTGTGTGTGTGTGTGTGTGTGTTGGGAGGGTGGGGGGTGACCACGGAGAAGAAGGAGACATAATTTTTCTCTGGCTTACAAAGAGTGTCTAACAGGTTCACACAATATCAGCTCCCGTTCTCTGCCTTTAGCACAGAGGCTATAGATCTTATTCATGGCTTGTGGTGCCTTATCTTGGCCCTTGCTTTAATGAGGTATAATAAGGGGAACATTTTGTAGCAACACGGCGCTCCTATTTTATCTGCCAAACGAGAGAGCCGCCGCTGTCTTGCTATCTCTCCCCTCTCTCTCTCTCCCTCTCTCTCTCTCTCTCTCTCTCTGGCTCTCTGGCTGGCTCTCGCTTGGCGAATGAATCATATCTCACTCCCTACATATGCTAACACCCATGTAATTACCGGCTGCCTTAAATAATACAAGTCCTAAAACTGTCGTTCGGATTACAAGCAAACAAGGCAGGCGGTCTCGTAACGAGGCCGTCATCGTTACGATGAATTTATCACGGGAGCCAGGAGAGAAGGGGAGAGCTGTGAATTAATGCGCTGCGGAGCAGGCCCCGTAGCAGTCGGGGGCCAACACCACCGCAGCCCAGGGCCTCCTGGGGGACACTTCTGCACTTCCCAGAAGATGTGGACTGCCCTGCCCATGCCTTTTTGCACACAGTGTTTTCTCTAAGGCCGTAATTTCGCAGGATTTCCAACGCAACCCCCCCCCCCCGCCCGTGTATATTCTGATGGCCCAAGTGAGTTACCCAGTGCTACAGCCCCCCTTCCCCCAAAAAAGTAAAAATAATACTAATCATAATAATATCACCCCTGTGTATATAAGCTAATATACTGCTTCTAACATGTGTATAATAAACTGTAGATGTGCTGTATAAATGCATACTTGTCCCCTGTATTTTATAGAAATGATTATTACTCTGTGTCTGAGAGCCGGGCGTCTCTCTCGTTGCCAGCTGGGAAGGATGATCCCATTTTACGGGCGAAGCCATCATCTGCTTGGTAGGCCTCTGCGTTTTGGTGCGTTTTCTCTGAGACGGCATTCGCTGCCAGACAGATTCAATTTTTCCTTTTTTATATTTAGCGAGAGGAGAAAATCCTGAATCAATAATAACACAGGCCATTGAGCAACATCTTCCCTTACTTTTTTTTTTTCTTCCTGTAGAATCTAAAGAAAACTGTCGCCTTTACTTAAAAGCTACAACGCTAACAAAAATCCATTTGGGTGCAGTGTTGCGGAGGGGGGGGGGGGGCTCACCTGTGGACGTTTTGAGTGACATAAGCTGCTGCTTCGCCTTGCTTTTCCACTCACCCCCCCCCACCCTCGCGACGGCGTGACGGCAAGCGGTGAAAAATGGGAAGAGTGTGTGTTTGTGTGTGTGTCTGTGATGGGAGATACACAAGGACAGCTCTCTGGCATCCGTTGGCCAGCCCACCAAGGCACCGTGCCGGCTCAATTTAGCATCCTCCCTTCTGCTGATGCCTCTAATTTATCACCCGGCTCTTTGATTGATCTTTTTCTTATAGGCCGGGGCGCCGCTGCTGATTTTGCACTAACGGGCCGGGGGCTCAGCGGAATAAAGTATAGCAGCTGTGTGGCTGGCTCTGAAAGTGGAGGGGACATTTTTTAAAAGGTATTAATCGTGGGCCAGGATGGCTCTGAGTGCCGGCGACAGCCCATCTGACTCTCGCACCGGAGCACGGCTTACTGTAGACCGGGTTTGGGCCGGACATGGCCAACTCGCAACGCATCCCAGCGCTCCCCGGCCCCGGCGCCTTGTACGGCTCAGGCAGGTTTCGTGGCGTTTTCGGCTGCCAAAACTCACAGCATGTCCGGTGCCTTCCGGTGGATCATTACATTCAGAGCCGCTCGGAGTCGTCCAAGCAGTTGTCATAACTGCGTCTTAATGCTTTGTTTTTGGCCGACGGACAGAGTGCCCCAAAAGCAGATATAGGAGTAGGAGGATTAATTCATGCCACTGCAGTAGGGTAAAAAGTGGATTATCCATGTTTCCGCGCGGATGGCCACGCCGCGGCTGAGATGACAGAAGGAAGGGCCCACCACAGACACTGGCGGTTACGCTTAACAAAGCGCGTGGGAATAAAGCCTTCCTCCTCGTTCCGTTGGTTTAGCTCGGGGGTCCAGTTCTGCTGAGTGCTGTCTAGAGGTTGCATGACGGCAGGAAGCCACAAGGCCCTCCAGAGACCAATAACAATTAGTTTGCCTTCATTTATTTAATGGATTGCATTCTCAATGTAGCATCAAATAAACTCCACTATGCATGAAAAGCCAAAGGACAAAATACCCACCCCCTTAACAGCACTGAAAAATTGAGTCAAATTAGCGCGGCTTTCTTGAGCGGATCTATAAGCGTCACTGCGGAATTGAGCGCAATCCGACAGGAGTGAGGAAATCATACATAAAGCACCGTAGGAAATACACAACGCGCGTCTAAATGGGAAACCAGGTTGGGAGGAGAAGCCGTGGCCCAAAGAGGAAGGCGCTCCTCCCCGCAAACGACCGCTTAGCGAAGCAAGGGGTCTAGAGGGAGAGGAGGAGGTCAGAGGAGGTGGGGAGGGGGTGAGAGAGTGTGTGGTCCCGGACACGCGGATTCCCGGGGTGTTCCGCAACAGCGAGAACAGAGGAGGGGAAACGAGAGGAAGGAGACAAGGTGGCGAATGAGAAGGCAAGGTGACAAGGCATCAGGGAATGTGCAATGAATTATTTATAAGGGCAGTGACGGACAGGCTGAATAAAAGAGAGAGGGAGAGAGAGAGAGAGAGAGAGAGAGAGAGAGAGAGAGAGAGAGAGAGAAAGGGGGAAGAAAGTGATAGGTCCAGGGACGGGGGAGAGGAGGACAGTAAAGGCTTTCATGTCACCTCGTCCCAGAACGATTCGGTCAGGGGGTGGGAGCTTTGATTGGAAAACAAACCCAGGGCCTGGGAGAATGGGAGCAGGAGGTGTCCCCTTCTGTGGTGGGCAGAAGGGGAGGCCTGTTGGGTGGAGTCCCTGTTGTACACACACTGTACGACCTTGGGGCAGAAGTTCATATACGGCCACCGCAGAGTCCCGCCGCCATCCCGCGCGCATTCTGTCGCCTCTAAACTGTAGGCCTGAGGAGGAATGGTTCACCATCCACATCCAGCCTCCATTGGACTTTGGGCCCACAGCGGGCTTGGCTCTCCGCCTCACCAGCCTGAGCCTGAATGATGAATATTTAACCCTGTGGCTAGTGGCTTGGGTCAATCTGTCAGCCCGTGGCTAAATACCACCATTAGCATTCTGGCTGGTGTTCAGCTGGGGGATGAGGGTTGCCCGTATCGACAGGACACCGTTAGCTCGGGGGTGGGGTGGGGTGGGAGGTACAAAGCATCGGGGCCTGGGGGCCATTAGGGAAGACAAATCCTTCCTCCATCTGTAAGTGCCTGGAGCAACCGCAGCGGCAACGCCACCACGGCCGACACGCGGATTCACATTGTGGCCACACGCGTGACGCATGTGCAGCCGTTAAGTCATGCGATCGCGGGCAGGGTGCTACATCACAGTCAATTCCGGCTCAAAGTTTCTCGATAATCAACAAGTCACACAAAAAAACAAGCGTAACATTCTGCCTTTCCTTGCTTATCGTGCATCCGTTTTTGTGATAGCGATTTCAACGATTTCCAAAGCAAAATTTATAGCTTCAGTTTCATCTCAGTTTATTCATCGCAAAAGATTTTCGTTTTTTTACACGACAAGCCAAACTGCGCGAGGAGAGCAGCTTCCTTGAGGAAGTCAAACCCACGCGTGCATGTGAAGTCCCCCTGCCTGGCCCTCACATCTGTGCCATTCACACAGAGTGAATGGGGGCTGAGGGAACTCTGGCTCTAAAACCCCCGCAGGTAGCCGCGCGCTTCTTTGTCCACCCTGAGTTCACTGTTCCCCGCTGTTCCCCGCAGCAGAGGGCTTTAAACAAACCAGCCAGTGGGATGCGCGGAAAGAGTTCAACCCCCGCGCACCCTGATCAGCATACCTAGCTGTGATCGATGTTCTCGGTTTTTTTATTTTTTTATTTTTCAGGACATTTTTCAGCTTGTGCCTGCCTGTGTTTGGTGGGGGGGGGGGGGGGGGGGGGGGGGGGGGGGGGGGGGGGGGGGGGGGGGGGGGGGGGGGGGGGGGGGGG
>JAOYSI010000026.1:1648003-1661445 GCA_025775065.1 Hiodon alosoides | reverse complement strand
TCGGTACGAGGACAAACGCAGAACTCTGTGAGACGGACCCCATGTCATGGAAGACATCAGGTGCCCTCTCCTCTACACAGTAAACAGTAAAAATGGCTATAGAACAAGTGAGCCTCTTCGGTACGAGGACAAACGCAGAACTCTGTGAGACGGACCCCATGTCATGGAAGACATCAGGTGCCCTCTCCTCTACATGTACATTTCCAGTATAGTTTTACTTCATATTATTCAAAAGTCTGTTAATAATCTACCACTTTAGGGAATGTCCGTGCCATAGGATGTTAATCTTTAGAACACTGGTGTTTTGGAATTATGACTGGATTTTGATTTGGGAGCAATTTATACTTTATAATTGTATACTTATATTTCTGAGAATAAAGGGAATATGCTCCATATGCAGAGCTAAAACTGTTCTACTGGAATTACAAATATTGACAAGAGGTAAACTATTCACATGGCTTTTTCAATTTAAAATTTCCTCTCATCCAACAACAACTTTTTTCTAACAAAGTGTCAAGCGGGACGACTGCTACAGGAAAATTACTCGAGTACAAATTATTTTAAACTCAAAATTCCATAGAATTGCCCAATGTCTTTGCCAATAGGGGATCCCTCTTGAGGGTGATGTTTTAAGGTAACTGAAGGAAGACCTTCCCCTCTACAGTGATGCATGGCAAACTACTCAGGAATGGCGTCTTCATCAGACTCTTTAAATAGTGATCAGGTGGCTAATCTGACACCGGACGGTTCGAATTGCGGCTATCAGCCTGTGCCGTAATGGATTGATCTGCCCTGTCCTCGTGCTGCGGTCCCTCGCCCGTCATCGTGTCCTCTCGTCCCCATGGCGACGCTGGAGGCGCCCGGGGAGGCTGTCTGCTGCTCTGGCCCCAGTTCGCAGGGGCAGTCGGTTTCTGTCCACTTTCACAGCGGAGCATCTGCAATGCCCAATACTTCACTTCATCAAGCATAGCGGTTTCAAAATGTACTACTCTGGGAGCTTTTTGCATTGCATATGCAAGTGACAGCTTTCGGCAATTAAACTAACCTTATCTTAATTTTAAATTCATTATTAGAAAACACACATTTTTATTGGGCGGTCAATCAACCCGCGGTTGATGAATGTATATGCAGCAAAATTATGCATACAGGGGCCCCATAAGTGGGTCTGCGGTTTCCGAGTCATTTCGCTGATTTCTGATTTCAATAACGTTCAATACCGCTGGTCATTAGTCAGGTTACCAGCTGTGGTAACCTATCCTGAAGAGAAAAGTAATCTTATAGTTTGCACATATGCAACTGTATCCTGAATACATGCACAAGTCTTTTGTCCTGGTATAGATGACCAGTTTCATAATTCAGACCCCGGGTAGCCTGGGTTAGCGTTTAACACCCTGGATGAAAGGGTCGTCCAGGATAGAGAGAATAGTGCTTAACACTGGTCAGAATATTGCAAATTCAGTCAGATAATCTCATCAGAGTTATCACCGGAAAACAAACAGGCGTGTAAGTGCAGAGAGACCATACCCTCGGAGAACATAACACGGTGCTGGCCAGCCCAGCACTACGATATTTTCTGATTAACACATCTAAGAAAAATTATTTTACTGAAGAGTCATAAAGTGACTTTGTCTAAATCAACAGATTTAAATAAATGAGAAAGTGTGCAGTATTCTTATACAAACTATTCTTCCTAGCCATCATTCTGAGTTCAGTATGCTGTGTAAAAGTTAGATCTATACACTCGACATATCCAGCTCCCTCACAGTTTTCTGCATTCAAATAATTTCAAGTGGACTATTTCTGTCCCTTTCAAAAGGCAAAACCTTGGTGGGCTCAAAAGGCTCCATTACATGGTCGGCCATACAGATAAACAAGAGTTTCAACAGGAAGGGATCAGAAATTGGCCGAGATTAAATAGTTGCGAAAGGTCCAAACAGCGGAAACAGGGTTTCAGAACCAAAATTGAACATGATGGTTTGATAATGAGTTTTTCAATTGGCTCCGGGGTGCAGTGATTAGCAGGCAGCATTTCGGCTGAGGGGGGACTCAGTCAACCTTTAAGTGGACCCGTGTGGACGAGGGACCCAAAGTTTACCTCCACGCAGCCCCCCTCTCACTCATAAGACTGAGGGTTTAGCCGGTTGGGGAAAGCTGCCTGTACAGAGGACGCTCAGTGCCAGCCCGGTGCCACTGTCTGATTACGCCAAGCGCTGGATTCATCTCAGAGAGGTACAACAGAAAGAAAAAATCAGCCTTTTCTCTCTTTCAGTCTCTCTCTCTTTCTCTATCCCTCTCTCTCTCTCCCTCTCTCTCTCTCTCTCTTTCCCTCTATCCCCCTCTCTCTCCCTCTCTCCCTCTCTCTCTCTCTCTCCCTTTCTCTCTCTCTCTCCAACTCTTTCTACGTCTCATTGTCCCCTGCGTGTTAATAGCGCAGGTCCATTTGCATTGAAATGAGTTTTCCCCCCTTTTTCCGTTTCCCCTGTCCCTCCCTGACCAATCAGGCCCGGTCACAAATCTCCCATTTTATTTCCCTTCTCTGTGCGGGCCTTCCTATTGTGTCCGGAGCAGATAGTATACAGCAGGATGACTGATAGCGCTTGTGTCAGTGTGACATCGGGAGGGAACATTGAGGGGGCGGGAGGGGCACGGACAGGCAACAGGCGGTCGGCAGTCGATCAGTGGCCAGCCAGGCAGCTGTTCGACCAGATGCTGATAACGCGCCTGTCCAGCATGTCAGATAACCTACAACAGTGCCTAAAGGGACGTTTCCAGGGTCCAACACCTGTCATGAGAACCCTCTGTCATTAAGCAAACTGGATCAGTACGTCTACTGTGTGTATACACACACACACACACACACGCACTCACACACTCACACACACTACATACAGGTGTCCCTGTTCCCTTTCTGCTTAAATTAAATATAAGACATATTATATGAAAAATATATAAAATGCGTGTTAATTTAAACAGCGCGGCTCAGAGCAACATCAAATGTTTTACAAATGAGAGCAAAGTTCAGAAAATGTGATCCCGCAATACGATTCTGCAGTCTTTAAGTTAATAGTAGCTCCATTTTGAAGCTTTGATAGGTCAGATGTGTAACCACTTGATAAAAAAAAATAATCTGTGGTTTGAATTGCTTCCTCAGTTAGACAGACAGCTTTCTGGAATCTGCTTCCTGGTCAGGTAATGTTAAATTACACGGTACGTTATCATTAGAAGAACCGAAAAGAGATGAAAGAAGACTACGGCATTATGTGATTTAAGTGATTTGGGAGCCAAACTCAAATCCATCCCTGGCTAGATTTGTAGTTGACGAACATCTGACGTCCTTGGGGAAAACCAACCCAATAAAATACCGTTCAACCATTCAGTGTTGTCGGCACAAAAAAAGCATGCCTCTAAAAACAAACTGCATTTTAATAACACCTGGGATCACTTTCTGATCAAAAGAAACAAAAAATAAATTTGACAAATATTTTGCTAAAAATGTCATACCACCTGTGAAGCAGATTTGTTTTGCTTTCGATTCTGTCACCTTGATACCTTACCTTGTATCTTCATACAATTAAGGGGAGGGGTTAGAACCCCCCACATATGTCAGATATCCTTAGCAATCGATCTGGTTTCCCCCTGTCATCTTAAATGCATGCTTTCACGTAGTTATACGTAAGCGTCTGCCAAAGCACGCCAATTTGCCTTCCCCGTATAACCCCAATACGTTAACATTCTACCGATCGCCGGTACGCGGAGGCAAAACAGCCACTCAGCGAGGAATAGCAGGAGACCCACTGCATCGCAGAGAAGGCCTCTAACGCAAAGCAGGAACAGACACTTCACAGCGGAGGCCCATGTCTCATTACTCCTGTTCTCTGATAATCCGTCCATGAGAGCGCTTTGTGTTACGCGTGGCATTGTTGTTGCGCGGTCTGATTATGGAAATGTGCAATAGGAAGCAGACTGCCGTGTAGATTTGTTACACTTCACTGTATTCACACAACCAAAGTCCAATGTGGATTTATTCAGCTTGTTTGTTTTGGATAACAATATGGTGTAAAGTAGTCTTCAACTTTGGCCTGAGTCAAACACATTTCTCCAGTCGATTATAGAGAGGGCATTACAAAACTGCTCAGACCTTTTCAATGGTGGACCCATTTGTTCAATGAAAATTGAACATAAACACATTACTTAAAAGTTTTTTTTCATCTCACCTGTTTTGAAGAGTCTTTCAGAGTTGTTTCAGAGTTTTGGCAGCATTGAGGTGTTGTTGTTTTTTAAACTCAATGGCAGCATTGAGGTGTTGTAGTAATGACTTCCTTCTTGTCACCACACCATACCGGCTAGCATTGTACAGGAACTGTGGCCGCTCAACTTAATTGTTTGGTTCGTTAAGATAATTTTATGCACCTAAATTAAGTAAGGTCTGGCACAGCAAAGGGGTTGGTTCTTTTGCAAACAAAAGTTTTTAATACATTTCAATGAATCAATTAATCTTCCTCATATGTTTTGTGAATGTAAGAAAGCTGTAATTCCTATTTTAACTTGTATTTCTGTCTCGATGCATGGCGGACCCCTGCAAGGGTGCTTAAGCAGTATGTCATTGAAGTGACAAACCCCAAAGCCACTCACATCCCAACCTTTTACCTCACACCCTCCTCCTACCAGACCTTTCCATCTGCTCTGCCACCGTGCTCTCCCGGTTTCTTCACACCTCTCACATCCCAACCTTTTACCTCACACCCTCCTCCTACCAGACCTTTTCACCTGCTCTGCCACCGTGCTCTCCCGGTTTCTTCACAAATCTCACATCCCAACCTTTTACCTCACACCATCCTCCTACCAGACCTTTCCACTTGCTCTGCCGCCGTGCTCTCCCGGTTTCTTCACACCTCTCACATCCCAACCTTTTACCTCACACCCTCCTCCTACCAGACCTTTTCACCTGCTCTGCCGCCGTGCTCTCCCGGTTTCTTCACACCTCTCACATCCAATCTCCAGCCCCGCCCCCGCGACTATTCCTACCTAAGCCCACGGCTCCCTTTCAACTAGCTCCTGACATGCTCAGAGCGTTGTCACAATGTCACGTCAACGTTATTTCGCATCACCCGCACCACGTTACACTGCGCTGGGAGCGGCTCTGTCTGGGCCCGGCTGATTGGAGTAATTAAGCACTGGCTGGATGGACTTTAACTAAGACTTGAGAGCTAATAGCCAACAAATATATAAAAGCAATAAACTAATGGTGTGAGTAATTAGCCAAAGCCGTAATCAAACGCATGGCGGAGCAGCTCCCGGAGACGTTAAACACTTCAGCATTGTTGAAAGCTGGAATGTTTTTTTTTGTGTGTTTAATTTATGGTCTAATGGGAGAGCAGCCTCCCCTCAGATGGTGCCTTTGCTGGGGGATTATCTGCACGTATACATATGCACGGGTTATCGTTTACAGCATCTGGCATCTCTGCAGAAAAGCATTTAACTGGATTACCGCGCTGATGCTATCGGAAAAGGAAGTGCAATTTTAAAAGCAATAGAAAATATTACATTTTTCCTAGTGGAAAGGATTGATGCGCGCGTGAAACTCACATGCGTGATCAATAAGATGCTACTGGACTCATGTAATTGAATATGAAAACAGATGAAACGAAATCCTGGAGATGCAGCGTGTGCGGGCTTGAAGGTTTTAGCTGTGAATTGGGTAGTTTTTGAATCAGGGTGTCAACTTCGACAGAAGGCGTGTCACTGAAGCCTGCGCGACGCAAGCCCCATGGTGCACGCCCTAGTGTGGCGTATGTGCGGGACAGATCATTCGAGAATCATAAATCAGGGCGGATCAATGCCGTGTCATGCAGCCGGGAGCCACGCCCTCAAACCCTGAGTGACACCTGCGTCTGAGTGTGGTTGTGTGCACACAGTGGGGAAGGGGAAGAGGACTGAGAAGTGGGGTAGATGTGTTGATACTCTGCTTTTGTTCTTATCATCTGAAGGTAAAACAGCTTAGGTTTTCCCTAAAAAGTGTGTTTTCAACAGATTGTGTTTTTCCACTTTGTTTGTTTTGTTAAAATGTTTCTTAATATGCCGCTAGAAAGGCTAAATTCTCCACCCTCCTCAATTTTCTGGCCTCTTATGAACCAGACACACCCCGGCGTACCAAAGAGACAAGTCCAAGGAAGTCCCTGCGTGAGTCGCCAAGGTGGTCCGATTTCAGCCCACCGTGCAAATCTGAATACAGATGTGGGATTTTTGAAGGATTGAAGCATAACTACCAGCAGCACGCATGGGCCCGGTGGTTTTAATCTCCCCGTCTCCTGAAATTCCAGTTTAAGCTGGAGGTATTAATCCCAAGCCGCATCCGCCGGTGGCGGAAGAGGGTCATTGAATTGTCAATTTCAGCCTGTTCCTCGCGATTAAACCCCCTTGTACCAACCTATCCACCCCAACCCCATCAGGACCCACTATACCAGCACCCCTTCCACACTCTCTGTTGCTCCTCCTGCCAAACCAAACATGCATTGCCTTTGGGGTAATCAGGGAAAAGGGGGAGAAAAAAAAAAACATTACGTCCTTTGACAATTATCAGCTTTGCGAATATTAAAGTGTCTGGCTACATTGTCGGGGTTATTTTGATTGGTATTTTAACCTTTGACTACCCCATAAAGCAGCCGGCTCTTCGTGCCAATATTGGAGGGCTGGAATTTAATTCCGAAATGAATCCGGATAATAAGGAAGACGGATAATGTATGCATGAAGGATATTGCGTTTGGGCTAAATGCAGTTGGGGCCAGGGCGATCGGAGTTGAATAATCACAGCCAGTGAGTTATAATCGGCGCAGTGGAAATGCCTTACTGTCAAAGCTGGGAGAGCAACTCTTAAATCAAGTGAGAGAGTAAGGAGGCAGGAGGGAAGTGGGCACTCAGCAGCCCCAAGGCGCCGAAACGGCCCTCTTTAACAAACTTTCGTTTGCCGCGACTGTCCTTTTTGTCCTCTTTCCCCCCGGATTTGCCCGCGCTAAATCTATTTGTGCCGCGCTATCTGAGCGGTGCCATCGGAACGGGTCACGGTGGAGCGTGAGAGGGCCCGCTGGTGTCAGAGCGGAGCGCCCCGCCTCGGTATCGCCAGATCTGCCCGCGTACGCGCCCGGCCCGGCATTAACCGCAGTTTTCAGCAGCAGGGTTTGGGTTTCCGGAGAAGGGCGAATGGAATCGCACGGCCAAATCTAAAACAGCGTCCTCCAAGTATTCCTCAGCTCTGACGTCAAGCCATCAGGACTGCAGGTGGAATCACGGTTACGGAGGGCATCTATTCAAAACGTACATGTCAGTGGATTAGTCTTTTAAACAACGAAAGCTGAATCTACATAATTCCCTTTTCCTTAAGGACGTGATAGGGGTTAATGCCAGACAGACTAAATAGTTTTAGTTTATGATGGGGTGGAGTAGCAAATTTACACTGTAAATTATTCTCAAAAACCCATTCCTTGAAGAATGTGTTTTTTCTTCTAACAGGTGTGTGATTGTTAAATGTTAAATAGAGTAGTTTTTAATAAGAGCATGCTTACCGTCTTGATCAAGATCAATGTTGATCTTATTCATCTACATTCATCTTATATGCAGATGCTTATGGGAACTGAACTGTTTTTGTTTACTGATTACAGCTGTGCTGGAACATTTGCCATGCAGCATTGAAATGTCATTTAAAGGTTGTGCCAAAAATATGCAAAAACATACATTTAAACCTGCAATTGCTATTTTACAGAACCAGTTAAAAAGCAAGAAACACAAAAGCCTGCCAGTTGATGAAGTCTGTTCCACAGTCAATGAGTCCCCTGGCTTCCTTTTCCTGAAGTTCCACTTCCAAACCTCTCTTAAAGTCCCCCCCCCCCCACCTCTCCTTTTGTTCTCCACATGCCTATTTATCACAGTGTGAAGGTTGAAAGAGATATTGTTAATCCTTGCGAACGAAGCAGGGTTAGTGGTATGGATCGCATTGTGAGAGGTGTAATGATAGGAAGATCTGCTTGACCAGCAGCCTGTGCAGCCTTGATAAATGGGGAGCCGGGGCAAAGTGAGAGGTGGGGCTGGCGGGGCTGTTGGACCGTAAGATCCCCCCCAACCCCCGCCCCAACGCAGCAGGCATCCTGTCCCGCCCCAGTACCAGCACAAGGGTAGAACGAGGAGACACCCTCTACCCCAGCCCCCCCCCCCCCACTCCTTCAGCTCCTTCCTCCATCTTTGCCAGGGTTCCCATACCTCATCTCCCAAATTGCTGTGGGAGGCCCTTCCGTTGCTTGGACGAGAGACATGAGTGTCATGTCCAATTTACTTTATCTGTGGGTGAGCAGAATTTCACATCCCGTTACCCTTTTTTCATTTGCAGTATGGCTGTGTTTGTGGCGCCCTGCACCTGACATACGTCACCAGCTTGGCAACAAACCTTTCAACGGAAGCAGAATGCTCTTTAGTTTGTGGGAGGAATTCCACTGGCTCCGTCTTGAGTGGCGTTTCATGGTACAGGCATGACACCTGGGTTCAAATATTGTTTCAAAAACTTTTTGTTACAGGTATGGAAAGTTAGTTTTTTTGTGTCGGCAGAAAAAATATGAAATTGTGACCAGAAAGCAGAGCACTATAGTAGATGAACCTAAATGATTAGCATCTACATTTGTACATTTACACATTTTTATAGATGGAAATTGTGAAAACGTAACTTAGTGTACGCTCCAGGTAAACTGTATAGTTTAAAGACCAAGTGAAACCAGGATCCTAAAACAATTTGCCAAAAATATGCAGCAATTTCCGTCAAATACCAATTAATGCAGCTTGGGGCAAATTCCGACAGCTTTATAACATTCAATAAACCTGTCGGGAGATTTTTTGTTGTTGCCGTTGTTGTGGAGGAACAAAACAGAGCGGAAATGCTACAATTTATTGTTTTCCGGAGTGTTTCAGCAGTGGCTTTATTCCTGCAAATATTCCAACTATCGTAACGCCGTCAAGCCATTTGACAAATTTACAGCGGAGGAAAATAACATTTTACTCGCATATTCCACTCCTTTAAACGCATTGCGGGACAGACTCGCAGTGCTGGCGATGATGACAACTTTGACAGTGAGACGGCCCAATCAAGTGGGCCTATTACCCAAAGTGTCATCTTAAAGGCTCTGCACCGGAGCACTCAATGCAACCACAGTCAGCTGCGTATTCAGATGACTCGATTGCCCCCATGGAGATTGAGAAAATGACTGGAATTAAATCATGGTTCTGATCCACCCCCCGAGTCTCCTGTTCCTCACCTGGCAGGGCTAGCAGTCTCTTTCTTAAAATCTCTTTTAAGGGATGAAGACAAACCCTTCCGCTAACACAACAACTAAATAGCATTTTGCTTTCATTCGGCGCCTTTGCATTGACAGGTTCTGCCGAAATAAAACCATGCAGGAGTATTTATCTCTCCCCCTTTTTCTTTCAGAAGCAAGTTGAGCGGACCATGCAAATGTGCGACCGATGACATCACAAAGGAAGAAATATCTGACGTTTGGTCTTCGACTGTCAGGAACCCCAGCTTTGCATTGGTATTAACAACAACACAAAGCCCTGACAGTTTCCCCATGCACTTCAGCTCTAGCACTGGTGTCTAATCAACAACATCTCTATTTTTGTAATTAACACTGAGACCTCAAAAGTGACTAAAAGTACGACAACCCCCCCCCCCCAACTCCCCTCACGAAACAATAATAAAGCAACACGATTAGCATAGGCTTAATATCTCACAATATATCATTATATTATTACCCCTTGACAGATGTAATTGAAATATACTTATTAGTGCTGTGGGGCATGTTTCATTCAATCACAGAGCCCCTCTCGGGGGAAAGCACAGGCCAAAATAGAGGAGGAAATTGCAGGCAGCACAAAGGGAGGCAGGGTCATCCACTGCCTCCCTCAGTAAAAGAGAGGGTGGCTCTTTGTGCCTCAGCCCACCCCCCCCATCCTCCTACCTTTCTGTTCCGCTGTTTCAACCTTTCACCTGTCCTACACTCCCCTCCCCCTTTCTGTTAACCTCCAATCTTCTCCAGTCCTCCTCCGGGTCTCCAGACAGGGCCCCTCTCTCTCGTTCTCTCTCTCTTTTTCAACTCGTTTTGTCATTCCAGACTCACGTGCGGTGTCCGTCCCGCCTGCATCCCGCTGTCCCTTAGCACTTTCCCATCACCCTGTCCCGACGGCACGCGGGGGGGGGCCCTGGGGGACACAGGACGACCGCTACCTTATTACTGTCTTGCATCTCCTTCTCCACCTTCGTTACTGAGCGGTGACCATTATCAATCCGTCTTTCTGGGGTTCTGCTGCATTGGAACATAATATTTTCACTTTTGGCACCCTCTATCCCTGCTTTCGGCTTAGTCCTGGACATTTATTTGATTATCCTCTTACTTAAGAAGCAATACTTCTTCCCATTCCCACTAATACTCACTATACGCAATCCCAGTGCATTTTTTAAGTAAGTGGGGCACAATAATTCTTTTGAGGTTTTTGGCAGGCCAGGACTTAAGGTGTCATCGTATTTTATCAGTGACCTGCCTCCCAACGGGGGTAAAAGCACTGTCTTTGGAAGTGCCTGTCCATTTCATTAGAGAAGCCATACTTCAACGCCAAAAAAGTTATAGTGTACACTGAATATACACATATCCTCTCGGCCATTAACACATCTTTTTGGAATGTCTTCTTGACGTAGCTCTCAAGCACCCTTGTTTGAACAATGTTGACGTTCTTGCAATCGACCACTGTGATCTCTGCTAACAAGCTTTTCAGTGTCAAATTAAAACTGAAGCTATGAAACAAGACGCACAAATCGAAACAGCAGCCGCTATGCTTGTGGGCTCTGATCACAGCAAACAAGACCTTATTTAATCCTGTCTGAAAGAGGGGGAAAAAGTGCCTTGACTGATCTTTGATGAGAGTCACCTGGCAGCTTTCTACCTGATGCATGATTTTTCTTCCCCCTCTCACCATAACACATTTAAGGGAAAATCTTTACATCTCCAAAGAAACCTCTTCAACGCGACTCCCCCAGGGACAACGACATCTTACCAAACCCAAACACACAAAAAAAAAATGTCTTGGAGTCAGAAAAAAGTCCCACTAACACCGACGCCCGTTTCAGCTGCTCTGGTTCGACCAGGTTCCCATCCAGTCCCTCACATACAGGCCGCACCAGAACTGCCCTCCCCGCTCCCTCGAGGCGCGTGTGCACGGCGGCGCCTTCTCCCTGCCGCATGCCAGTGGCGGCGTGCGGCGAGCTCTGATTACACCCCCGCACGCTCCCGGTTTTCCGCCGTGTAATTTCCAGCCGGCGACCGCTGTATGAATGTAACAGCGGCCTGCGCCAGGTGTCAGAATATTAGAGCCGCTAATGGAACAGCTCCCCCCCCCCACCCGTTCATATGGGAACAGCGTGACTGGGGCCTGTCACAGTGCTCCGAGTCACTAAACTAATGGGGCCCACTCTGATGCAGTACAGATGGGAGAGAGAGCGAGCGAGAGAGAGAGAGAGAGAGGGAGGGAGGGGCTGAGTGAGTGGGATTGGAATGAAGGAATAGGACAGGGGAGAGTTCAGGGCAGGACAATAACAGACAATACGAAGGCAGGGAATTGCTGTGAAAAGGAAGCAGGGTTGATAAAGCATGCAGCAGGAAGAAGAGTTAAAATGGGGACAGAAAGCAGCCTCTGTTTTTATTTATTTATTTAACAGCGGAGTCAAAGACTCTCCTCTGAAGCAGTGTAAGTGGAGGTTGGGAGGGGGAAGAGGTCAAACCAGGAGGCGAAACAACACCGGAAAAGTGGATGGGGGGGAAGAGCAGGTGAAAGGGAAAACAGACGGAGCGAGAGAAAGCGTGACAGGAGAAAGAGCGAGAGTGCCTGGAAGAGGAACTCATTATCTGGGACAGAGTGACGGTGACGCGAGGAGCCGGGGACCTGCGGCAGCCACAGCCTGCGCAGGTGTAAATAAGCCGTCTGCGCAGCTCCCCCCGTCTCATACCTGCCACCCTCTCCCAGATCTCAGCGCAGGAAACAAGCTGTCCCCCGGGGCTCTCATCAGCGCGCGGCTTCCTGACACGTCTGCCTGCCGCCTGCCCATTTGCAGGCGCCCGCCCCGCCACGCTGCCCAGGAAATCCTTGGCAGTCTGGGTAATAAAGGGGCAAGTTTGTCTTGGCTCACACAAGCCACACAGACACCTCAAACCAGCAGCCAGACGCAGCTCCTCAGCTTTCTGTTTGGTAATGATGTTAGAATAACGTAACTTACATATGATAAGAATCGGAATTTAAAGACAGAAAGAAAAAAAATACATAGGCTCTCTATGTGGATTGCCTGCATTTATTTATTTATTTAGCACACTTTATTCATTCGTCTCACACAACTAACATTGTATAGCTTACATGGTATAATATTTGTGTCTTCTAAATAGTTTTGTAGGTGTGCATGGTGCATAAAGGAATTTTTTTACAAAAAACAGCTGAGAACTGAATTTGGGTCAGGGATTATAATGAGTCGTTTTAGTGTCAATGATTTTTATTATTTTACGTTGCAGTGATGTCACTATTGAGTCATCATATAAACGTCTGGCCTCCTGACAGTCACGGTGACCCGAGGTCACGGTCATCATATAAACGACGACAATCGAGCCAGTCACGGTAACCAGAGGTCAAGGTTATCATATAAACAACTGGCCTCTCGCCAGTCGCGGTAACCCGACGTCACGGTCATCATATACACGCCTGGTCTCCTGACAGTCACGGTAACCTGAGGAACCCGGGTATGAGAGGAATGGGCATCACATGAACGACTGGCCACCTCGGGTCATTTCCACCCGGCTGGCAAAAACACCGGATTAACAGTGCATACTGTGATGCACGTTAAACTTTATTGTCAGCCGATGTCTTTGTGTGGCACAGGCGTTCATCACAAAACCCAAAAAAATCTCAATTTCTGCCTTCCAATCAGCCTCCACCCTTCTACATTCAACAGCCCCTCCCTGTGTCAGACAGCTGAATACCCCCCCCCCCTCCCCTTACCTAAGAGGGTCTGTGTCTGCCCTGCTCAGAGTGTCACCAGTGAAAGCAGCTCTCTGCGCCATTCTGCCGATTGCTTGATCGCAGCCGCACCGAGGAATATGAAATTGTGTTGCATGACATCTCGCAGCAGGCTGAAGAGATACGCCAATTCATTTTGCAGCCGGCGATTTGACAAGCTAGACTGCCCCTGTTGAAAGGCATCAGTCAAGCGCTCCGTTGTGGCCGCGGCTTTTGGGCGCCAGGCCCCCCCCCCCACCCCGCCCCCCCCGCCCCCCATTCGGTGTCGGGATGTGGATAGAACCGGTTGGTGATGGCGGTGTCCTGAGACATGCTCACCATCCTCGGAAGGTGGCGCTCTCTCTCTGTCCCGG
>JAOYSI010000026.1:1622760-1638200 GCA_025775065.1 Hiodon alosoides | reverse complement strand
GGTTTTTTTGTACTCTTGTGTGTACGGGTTTATGGGTTTTTTTGTACTCTTGTGTGTACGGGTTTATGGGTTTTTTTAAGTACATTGCTTCCTGCTGCATTGTGGCGATCGTTTTAATTTAATGGCTGATCTCTGACATCACAAACCCGAACGGAAACCACGATTTTTGTCATTTTTATATGCCATTAACACGGAAAGCCTCTCCACTGATATATATGGCTTTGATTTTGCATATTGTAATCCATGCTCTCAGACCACACACTTCACAAAACTCCCAGAGAAACGCTGTACAAGCAAACGACTAATCTTTCTTCAAAACTACGAAACCCAGCGTGCTACACAACATCACCCCACTCTCAACAGAGTACGGCTGCTCCCTGGAACGTCTGGAACGTCTTGTGCCATGGCAACTGAGGCTGGCCTCCACTAGGGGAGTCCTACCCAGCAAGCCACAAGGTGTCTCCACGACTCCGCTGCCCGACAGCTGAGAAGGGACGGCCCAATGGCGACTGGCTGAGTACCGCAGTGGGCAGTGCACCCGTGAATGGCCCAAGCCGTATAGTCCTCGCAGATCAAATGGCTTTCTCCAGCCATCCAACCGTCCATTCGGTGCCTCCTAATGCCCGCAAAAAGCATTTCTCCTGAAATGAATTAGTGGCCATTTTAATCAGCTTAGCGGTCGATCGTTTGAGGGAACAGATAAATATTGCCATAACACAATACAGTCACAATTTCCCCATCAGCACAGGCTATCAAAGGGCTTCATGATATTAGGAATAGCTTGTGGGACGGCGGTAGCCACATTTTATGTGCCAATAGGTTTTGGTTAAAAGGAGCAGTGTTGGCAGGTGATTTGCCTATAACCTCAGAGTAACCCTCGGACCCACAGCGGGCCATTATAACACCACTCATTCACAGAGGCGCCGTAATATGAGGATTGATGAAGTAAACTGACCGCTTTGTCCTCTCATTTTAGTACCGCCATTGTGTTTCATGCAGTGAAAATCCATAGTCGCTCATAGGGTAGTTTGTCCTCATTAGACTGCCATTGAATAGAGAAGTACCATGTTTGTGTGGGACACCACGTTAATCTGATAATCTGGCGGTGGAGAGGAAAATCAATCTGCTCAGCAAGTCAGACGGACGAGGAAAATGTTTAGCGAAATGGCCCCTGTATTCCAGGGATGAGACAGGGCTATTCTGTTGCCATGGTGAGGGGAGGGGGCAAGATGACATCACGCCAGTGAGGTAGAAGGGATCGGCTAGTCCGAAATGTTTTTGTTTTTTTTCTCGTTTAAATAAGTTCACCTACTGTCTCTATGACCAAATGGCCCAATTCTACAAACATGCATCTCTGTGGCCTCATAGGAAGACAGACAGACGGAATTAGTTGGTTCAAGGCCTGGGAACAAACACACTGTATGTCTGATGTTCAGTAGTCCCTTTGAGGCTCCGGTGCCCAGTAATCGAACGCGTTTTATCTGGTCAAAGACTGCACGGACATGAACAATTCAACTTAAATCAATCAAACCTTCACCAGCTGCCGTCCACTTTACAATACTCTTCCGTTGTGTTGGCTTATAATTACTTTCCCTGATTGACTGACCAGAGAGCAATGACATGTCCTGCGAGATGTGCTATTACAACTGAATGTTGAAATGAGTTTCCAGGCAGTACCGTCGTGATAGAAAATATGTTTCCTGTACAAAAGCCCAGCATTACAGCAGCCGATTTCTGTGTTATTAGATTTCAATCCTTCTCACACCACTGGCAAAGTGTTATTGTAAAATTTGATACAGTGATGTGAACTGATGGAAGAGATCTCCCTTTTTTAAGAACCCAAGTTCATTAGCGGCAAACTATTTGCTTTTTGAAGTGCAACTTCACGCTCCGTATCATTTCTCTGCCAAGATTTCATTATGAAGGTTGATCTGGGAAAGGTTTCTTTTAGAAGGATGAAAATGGTCAAGAGCTTAAGTTTTGTCATTTGAAATAGGCAAGGGGCCTACAGCATATCACATGAGTGAAAAAAGATGGGTTTAGATTATGTCCGTTACAGTACAAAAAGGCATTGTGTCATTCCACAGCAACAATATAAATTCATTCAATTTTGCGGTTTGCCTTTATAGACTACTCACGTGTTTACTTACCTTTTAACAAATAACTCTTATATTTATATATAAATGAACAATGAAATCGTTCCTCTGATTCTTTCATATATTGAGGCTTTGATTCAGCAAAGGAGTCAGGGAGCAAAGTTTTCAGATTTCTTACAAAATCAACCTCTGCAGAGCCCAAACAGGCTCACCAAAAACCAGCATTGTCCCGTCCGTTTTTCATCCTGCCAGTCCCCCAGGAGCAGCTGTATACATATCCGAGCTCATGGCTTCGCCACACAGTAACGCAAAGGTTTTGAGCCAAGCCAGGGTAACAGAAGACTGACTGAGCAATCTGTTGGAGGCTCCTGGGACTCAGCCTCAGTTTTAGAGTTCGGAGGTTAGTTCACTGCTTGTTCACTCCGGTTTTGGCAACACCTGTGAGAAGGATTCCGGTCCTTGTGGGTTTCCTCCGAGCTCCTGCCACCTCGAGCAGCTGTGTGGAGCAGTGGCGTTGGCCACTGGATTCCTCACTAGAGGATTTTTTGGGTTCAAAGACCGGGTCAGGCACTGTGGTTACTCACCTGGGCAAAATACCTTTCTCCAACCACCAAGTAAATAAAGGCCTCTTGGTCGTCAATGGCCTTTTCTTTGGCCCCAGGACTGAGCCTCTACCTCTCATCCCCTCTGCTCTCTCCCTCGCTGGTGCCAGTGAGGTATTGAGACAAATCGAGCGTGGTGTCCTTTGCTGGGGTGTTACTAAAGCAGAGCAGTGTGGGTCAAAGCAGGTTTGATTTATAGATGGGATGCAATCAGACTCCTGCCCGAGCTTGTCTGCCACAAACGACCCTTCTCGTCCTCAATAAAGCAGGACTATGAGAACATGTGTGGACAGTGAGAGAGAGAGAGAGAGAGAGAGAGAGAGAGGGGGGAGACCGACAACAAGGATAGATAAGCTTGATTAACCGGACATGCTGTCTCTGATAACCCCAACAAAAACGCACAGTTGTTTCATTTTTCACGACAGAAAAGGCTGTCCGGGCTGTATTGACGAAATCCTTATTCTAATATCCCGCGAGCCCTGCCCCAAACTGCCTTATTAAATCAATCAGCGATGATCTAGCTGAAAAATCGATATCTCCCCGTAATTGCATATTAAGAAGTTATTTTCTGTATTGGCAGTGATAATGCGTGTGTTTACATTTCCATGATTAAAATCAATGTAGTAAAGTGAGTTATGACAGCCCTCCCTTGACAAGACACATTCATGGAGCTTGGTTAATAGGACTGCTGAGACTCACAGGCTGATTCCATCCTTCCATTCCATTCATGGTTAGGAGAATCGGACTGGACCGGGCCTAGGAGCTCTGACTGAAGCCAACAGTCCCCACCCCCGCACTACCCCTCCAGGCACACTACATTACACTACATTACACCACATTTCATTTTCTCTCTCAAGCCAGAACTTTCAAGCATAGAGCCCACTTTGATTAAACGAAACACGTGTGTGTATCACCACCTTGCTGCAATGTCAAACCAACACTGAAGGAGTATTACACACATGAAAATAATTCAGCTTTGTTGCAGGGTTTCCCGTTGTAGTTGCTCAAACCACGAGTGACAAAAACGGTCTAAATCAAATATGAAAATGACATCATTTCTAAGACACAAAACCTTGTATTAATACAAAAAATGTATTAATAATTTATGTATTATTGATTCTTATCAAAAACATAATATGACTAGTTGTCAATTGAAAAATATATCAATATGGAAATTTTTTTATATAAATTGTCGTTCACATCAAGGATATCCTTTTTGAAAAACATGCACTAATATCTCATTTCATAGCAGGGAAAGCAGTACCCCTCATGTGGGGGCCAGTGGTTTGCATCACACCACACGACATCGCACCGCACGACATCACACCGCATCACGCCGCACGACATCGCACCGCATCAAACCGCAGGACATTGCACCGCGTCACACCACACGACATCGCACCGCGTCACACCGCACGACATCGCACCGCATTACACCGCACGACATCGCACCGTATCACACCGCACGACATCGCACCGCATCACACCATACGTCATCGCACCGCATCACACCGCACGACATCGCACCGCACGACATCACACCGTATCACGCTGCACGACATCGCACCGCATCACACCGTACGTCATCGTACGGCACCGCGTCACACCGCACGACATCGCACCGCATTACACCGCACGACATCGCACCGTATCACACCGCACGACATCGCACCGCATCACACCGTACGTCATCGCACCGCATCACACCGCACGACATCGCACCGCGTCACACCACACGACATCGCACCGCATTACACCGCACGACATCGCACCGTATCACACCGCACAACATCGCACCGCGTCACACCGCACGACATCGCACCGCGTCACACCACACGACATCGCACCGCATTACATCGCACCGTATCACACCGCACAACATCGCACCGCGTCACACCGCACGTCATCGCACTGTATCACATCGCACGACATCGCACCGTGTCACACCGCACAACATCGCACCGTGTCACACCGCACGACATCGCACCGCATCACACCGTACGTTATCGCACTGCATCACACCGCATGACATCGCACCGTATCACATCACATCACACCACATCGCACTGTGTCACACCACACGTCATCGCACTGTATCACACCGCACGACATTGCACCGTATCACATCACATCACACCACAACACACCGCACGACATCGCACCGCATCACACCGCACGATATCACACCGCACGACATCGCACCGCATCACACCGCACGATATCACACCGCACGACATCGCACCACATGACCACTCTTCATTACACTCTTCACAAAGACCTTAATGTCACCTGCCTCTGCTGGAGGTTAGCGGAAACTCTTCAGCCCAACACCCAGTAACACAATGAGATGTATATGGGGTAAAGATGACTGCACAGTAAAGGTTTGATGAATTTCGGGAAGCCAACGCAGGTGCATTTTATAGCTGAGGTTCGACTTGGTAAGGGGACAGTAGATGGGCTCAAAGAACAGGAGCCAGATTTCAGTTAGGAGAGGTCACATGACTGAACTATTTCCAGCTCAGAGAACATGAACCAGATTTAGCAGTACGGGTGTCCGTTGTCCTTTTGTGGGAGCCCGGCGGAGACAGTTATTATGTGGGCAAAGATGCGGAAGATGACACCCCAGGGAAATGAGGGTTGGGTTGGAGGGGAACCCGTTGATCTATATATTCCTCTGTACAATCCATCCCTGGTTATTGGGGACGTAACCCCGTCCATTAGCTAAAATTTGTGGAAATTACTTCCCCTCTTTTGAGGCTCCAGGGGTCGGCGGCAGAGGGGGAAAGACGGGGATGCGAGCTGTCAAAATTCAGCTAACCTTCCCCTCCTCGCTCTCCCTGGTTCCAGGCAACCGGCGGAGCTTTAACTTTAATTAAAAGTTTCCTCCTTGCAGATGACTCACACCCCCAGCCTGGCGAGAGGAAACCAGTGCAGACGACAGCACTGATTACCGGGAGGGATAGGGGTTAAAGCGGAGCGAGGCGAGGGACAGAGGAGGTGCTGAGGGCTCCCTCTTGCAGAAACAGGGCCGGCAGATGCCTCCCCTTCAAATGGATGTGTCACTTTGGAGCCAGCCTCTGCGGCACGAGGATCAGACCGCAGCCAGAAGTCCAGGATTGGTTACATTTTCTTCCTCGCTACGGCTAAAATTGTCGGGATCCTTCACAGCGTAATCTTCTGTCTCGGCCTGCTGGCGCGAGCGAGTGTTTAGGTTAAAATAAAGGCCGTCGTCGAGCACCCAGATTAGCTCCGACGTCGGAAAAACGAGTCATTAACATCGGCGGGCCCCGCGCAGGACGCGCACCACCCAGGAGGGGGCGGCTTTGGCTCCCTCCCGGCTTCACCGAGAGCCTATCTCTCTCTGCCCGGCGCAACTTTCCCCGCGTTCAATCACTCGGCCGTTCCAGCAGGCCACATCAGTCGCCAGCCGAGCTCCCGGACAGTGAAATATGGCTACAATTAGCCCGGACACAGTTCAATGGCGATAAAGAGCATTCGCAACCTTTAGACCATGATTAAAAGGCCTGCCCGGGCCCGCCTTTGATAGAGAGAACTAATTCCACATTATCATCACCGCCCCTTGATTACAAGGCGCTGTTTCCTTGTATCCTCAGTGCCCCCTCCCCTCCAGCCCTGGATGGGGGAAAGACGTAGAGGCATCTTTATCATTTACACACCAGCGGTGATGCATGTCCCCTATGGTCGCCCCATTTAGTCCCACTTTTTTTTTTTGGCGGACACCTATACCACTCTGTCTTTATTCTCCCTATCCCGTCTGCATAGAGTGCCTTGCCTCTTCGCTAGGCATGCTCTAAACAGCGACAGCCCCAGCCCTGTAAACCGAACAGCCCAATGATTCCATAGACCCAACTGAGGTCTGCGACAGAACCTTCCTTAACCCCCCCACCTCACATACACACGCTTCCCCAAAATACGTGGATGAGCAAAGTCACCCCATACAGTAAGGTGTTGACAAATGGAGGGGCAGTAATGAAATGGAGACATCAAGGAGCATAAGCAGAGGAGAGGAGAGGACGGGACGGGACGGGAGGAAAGGGGGGGGGGCAATCCGGCAAGAACAGAACTGGGCAACGTAAAGGGGAGAGAGAGAGTGAGAGAAAAGGAGAGAGAGAGGGAGAGAGAGAGAAATAAGAAGGATCGCCTTTCGCCTGTGTTCCATCAAGGGAGAAATTACACATTTACCAAGGTTTTTTCTGAAGACGACGTCCCCCATAGATCAAACCACTGGATTTACGAGCCAATTTTCAACATGAAATATAGACACCGGGAATCAATTTCACCTGTGTTTTTTCCCCCTTTTCCGACAGCACCCAGCTCTTGGCTCTTTTAAGGAATGCATCCTGGCCTGCTTTATAATGTATTTCCTTGTCAGCACACACTGACTCCGTTATCTACTGATTTGTTGTAAGCATGCTAGATTTATTGATTTTAAATAATCTATATAGACCTATTCTAAATTCTTAACAGCAGGATACTATGAAACTGACGCAATCACGTCATGTGACAGAGCTTGGTAGACATTGATGTTCTTGCCTGGCTTTTGTGACATTCCTTTTTATAATCTGTATTTTCTCATATAATTCATATTACATTTTTCTGTTATAGATTATTTTTTTCCTGAGGAGCACTGTGCAAAAAAGTGGAATATTGTTATATATATATATCGTCTTGTGTAGAAACTTCTACAAAAAAGTCTGCTTGCAGCGGACAAAACGATCCCCTTCTTAAACGATGTAATGACGACACGTTTCCAGAACTAAACAAAGAACAGATGTGAGATGCCCCTTGACCATGGGAAGTGTTCAGCCCTCAGACTGCTGGACTGAAGCAGCGGCTACAGCAGCTGACCCTGTCCCTAGCGGCCGCGGGTTCGTGCTAATCAGAAAGCTAGCACACACTCCCCCCGCCTCAAAAAACATAAGCCACTACGTGCAGAACATGAGAGTACTTTAAGTTTTCCAAAGCATGAGAAAGGGAAATAGATTTGTATCCATTAGAGTTAATTATTTGTGAAGCATTTTGATTTACTTGACATTCAGAGATAGTATGAAGATGCATACGAGACTGAATGTCAGGTTAAATTTGCCATTATATTTTATTTTGTTTATAGGAAACTCAAGATGACATATTGTAATTTGTAGATGGTAACTAGAAAGTTCCCCAAACAAAAAGACAAAGCGAATACCGTATGTTTGTTTCACATCCTCTTTCCTCCATCTTGTGATGGAAAGGAGCTAAATATGATGCTTTCTGTACGACCCCTTGGATCCATTCAAATACAAATCCACCGCACGAGTCACACAAGTGAAAGTTTTTGGGAATAAAGACGATTGGCTGGCTGCGTGCGCCGTACCGCAGAGAAGGCGAGTCATTGTTTTGAAGGCGGTGTTTGTGTCACGCAGCTGGTACGGTTCACACCTGGACGGCAGAAAGTGGCTCATGGACCCAATCCCATGGCCCGGGGAGCCACCGGCGTTCAGAGTCCGGCTCAGCGGAGCGACAGCTCGTCCAATGGGACTCCTTGGGGGGGAGCAGGGCCAGAGGAAGAGGGGCGGAGGGCATGTGAGACGTCAACGTAACCGTGGGAACGGAGGCGGAAACATTGTACACGCTCGTTTCATGTGGCTCTCACAGCAGCTGCGTTTTTATAAGGCAAGACGTTGAACCACGCTGTCGATGTCTTCATTGTAGCCTTAGCATGCAACTCAAATCCGTATGACTGGAGTGCCTGGGTCCCGGCCGTTGGTTAGCCAACGTTCAGATCCGTTCACCAATGCATCTGAAGGTGACTCCAACAAGCAAGTCTGTCTAGAACACGGCCTTTACCTGCACTGCGACAACCACAAAACGTCTTTGGTAAGGCTCCCCCTCCCTGCTGTTTTCAGAACTTTCTCCCAACGACGTCCCAATTATATCTACACTGCCCACAGCAGGAGGACGGGAGTTTTATGTGTGTGTTAGCCATTCAGCCCACTTAAGCTACACATAGCATCGCTTTCCGCTTCACACTCTACTCCCCTCTTCGACTGGGTCTGACCGCAACCCTGTTGTCTGGAAAATAAAATAATAATAATAAATATATTAATTTAAAAAGCCAGGCCAGCTGGTAGTAACAAAGACAGAGCTGAGAAAGTGTTTCACTCCAGTGACAGTGGCTGGTTACTTAGTGACACAAAGCCCTCAAAGTCGCTTAAAGTACGGCTCGGTGTTCTGATTGTACCGCTCAGACTTTTGTGAGAATATGAGGG
Organism: Hiodon alosoides; assembly: GCA_025775065.1. Lineage (NCBI taxonomy): Eukaryota > Metazoa > Chordata > Actinopteri > Hiodontiformes > Hiodontidae > Hiodon > Hiodon alosoides. Next base: position 1,629,233 of record JAOYSI010000026.1, on the reverse strand, counting down.
CTTGAGAGATTGAGAGGGAAAATCTGCATCACAAAAATGAATGGTGTGCAGAGGGAGACAGAGAGAGAGAGGGAGACTGAGAGCATACCGAGGTTTTGGCCAATGCAGAAATCTATTCCCCCGACGTACCCTCATGTCAAGCACAGATTTCCAACCTTGTTTCCTTGATTATTAAATATACAGTTCATCTCTCCATTACGTAACACCACTGCGCCACGTTCTACTTTACTACGGGTGTGTCGTGCTGCATTGTGTAATCATCATTTTGAGAACTAAAAAACAAAACGCGTTTCCGTCTGCTTTCCGAATGTTAATTTCACCGCGACTCGTGGAGGCAGAAGCCGTATTCTATGAATATTTTATTCAGCAAGGCTCTTACACCAGTGACTATGAACAAAACATCACTACAGTTCCCCTCTCATGATTGTCACGGTCAGAAAATAATTATTACCGATTCTGTCGAGACCTGCCATAAGTAGTGGGAGGATCTTCATGTAAAATTCACTTAGGTGCTATATTTTTCTTGCTGGGCAAGATGAATGGCATTCTAACCTGTTTCAGGAAGAAAAATGGCACGTTGGCCATCCTGCGAAAATCCTTAGCACACCGTCTTTTTTAATACATCTTGCAAAATTGAGGTTAAGAGGGGATCCTGGAGGTTGTCTGGATCTTCTGCAGGAGGGGGAATGAGATTGATGTGTTAAAGAGATTGGTATGGAGAGGGGGGGGGGGGGGGTGGTTGGCGTATTCATATGGTAATGGTCCTATTGTTTAGGAGAGCTCTGGGTTTTCACAATCTCACTCATGGTGAAATCGGCACTTGACCTCTTCTTTTTCTGTAGCATGGTGTATAGCAACAAAAGCAACGTGTGCCGTTTAAATAGGAGTGGTTGTAAAATACATTTAATCAAAGCAACTATTTGCATGAAAAATGGAAATCCATGTTGATTAATCCATCATTAACAAACTTTGGCCTGTGCAAAATAAAATTTGCATAATCTTATCCTCAGTGGAGTAATTCAATCTACTGTCGCCACACACACACACACAAACATACATTCACACTAATACACTCACACTAACACTAATACACACACGCACACGTACATATAAACAGATTAAATAATTGAATCATTTTGTTTTTAACATTTAGAATTAACATAATACGTATATGTATTCCCCATTTCTTAAAAAAAGGACAGTTTCCTAGTATAACATTGTAACATAGCCAAGATGTTTGCAGGTTTAGATATCTTGTAAAAAAGATTAATTGTAAGTATCAGTGATTATTACACTGAGTTAATAACATATTTATAGACCATTAAGTTTTAAAACAAACATTAAAACAATGACAGAACCTGAAACCTGAAAATAACCTAGCAATAAGTCTATGTTATAAATGTTTAATTTCAACACCCGGGTAAATAACCCAAACGGGTGACGAATCCTTTCGTGAGGTAAGAACGGGCACTGTGCGACCGATCCCTGAGAAACCAGACCGGGACGTCTTTAAAAACCTCGGCTGGAGCGCAGAGGGATCGCGTTTGCGTTTGATTAAGCTGGCCGCGGCGTTTTTGACCGCCGGTCGCCGTTTAAGCGTCCATTGGCGTTTTGTATCCGAGTGCTTGTGCACGCATTTCCCAGCTTATTGTCCATACGCTTCCCTTGCCCTAATCGATAGGCATATAAATCATTTGGGTTGGGGGGGGAATGTGACAAACCAATTATTAATCTGCCCTGTCAAGTCCAATACAGTAATGAATTTACTAAAAATGGTCCCAACTTCATCCATTCATTAACTGCTGATGGGTGGCAGACTTCACAATGTCAGAGGATTTTCTCCATTATTGACGGCGGAGCTGGCAGCTAATTTACAACTGTGCTTCCTGAGCAGAGCTCTGCCGTGCACTAATAACACGGGGCTTGATAATCGCTAAGGGTCCCGACGGCAGGGAAATAGGGCTCGCTCTCCATGTGTGCAAAATAACTGGGCTGCCATTCACCTCTAAAGTTAACAATCAGGGGTAGTGCGTGTGTGTGTGTGTGTGAGTACGCACGTTTTTTTGCAGGCCCTATACAAATAACAGTAGGTGCGTTTACCGGTTTCTAGCTTGGTCGTGCCACTGGCCGGCTTGGCTAAAAATATGATGAATATGGTTGGCCTCAAAAAGCGTCCTTTAATTTTATTTACATTTTTTTTATTTATTTTTTTACTTATAAAACTTCCCAAAATACTGAGGTTGACCTCACAAAGAGGGAGCCGCTGTGGAAAGCCCAGGTGGGGCTGTCACAGTGCTGAGTCAGGGGGTCGGTAAGGAGGTCAAGGGGTTGTTCCTGTCGCTGCCCAGCTGGAAGCCCCTGGTTGGGGCGGAGCGTCCTTCCCAAAGAGCCTACGCTTTCAGGGCTGCTCCATGCCCGTCTTGGCTCAGTTATCCTGTGGTCCTCCGTGGGGCAGAAGGAAACCCCCGCTCTCCTGTAGCGCAGATTCGCACGGGCGCTCCCCGCGGCATAATCCAATAGGTTCCCTGCAGACTTTCTAGCTCACCGACAGCCACGGTCAAACTTTTCTCCCTTCATCTTTGTAATCCTCTGCTTTTCTGTCCAGCTCAGCAGAGAGGAACGAGTGTATCCCAAACCTTGTCATCAGAAAATGCCCCACCGAACACAATTCCACATGACACTCCATTCTCATCTCGTAGCACATGAAAACAAAGCACAGGGTCTCTTGTTTAATGAGTTAGGCAGAAAGGATTCCCTGAGTTTTGAGTAATATCACAAACTGAACATATTGCACTGAAAGCTGATTGCTTGGCACAATAACAATATAATCCTGAAATTCACACAGACTTCAATGAATCCCTGTAAAGGTTTCACATAGAGGTTAAAAAATATATACATCTTCAGACATTCAGACAGGCACTCCACAGTACATCAGTATTTCAGTGAAAGGCTCGTCACTGCCACAAGATGGCACTGTGCAGTACTGTACATCTCACTTGCGGCCAATCATCGATTAGACCGCTTCACGCTTTGCTTAACCCAATATTGGCATAAAAGATCAAAGCACGGTAATGCATTAACACAAATCTACCGGCGCAACCTAATTTTCATTAAGTTGAATTCATCGCTCCACATGGGTTAGACCTGGTAACCCCCCCCCCCGGTTTACGTTACCTGTGGTTTTCTAGTTTTATAATCGGAAAGAACAAATAACGGCCGAGTAACCACAGCCCCTTCACATTCAAACCTCACAACCCATCCAGCCCTGCATTGAACCATGCAGTCTTTATACATCTTATCGTGTTGAGTGGAGATCACTTCTTCCTTCCACTGCTCCCCAAATTTGCATACAAATGAAGTTCTAAATGGGCTCAATTACATAATTGACTTGCAATTAGAAACATTCTTGAGACTGGTCACTTTGCAGTGGCCGGAGCAGATATAAAATGGGGGGGAAAGCCTGTTTAGCATATTAATGAAGCTTGTTAGCTGTCACTTTAAAAGGCTGACAAGAGGACTTGCGTATGCGGTGGCCTAACACCTTCATTTGAAATGTGAATTCTCGAAGACTAATTGTTTCTGAGTACATTTCGTCTAATTATCATGGAAGGGATCCTGCGTTGGTAACCGCTTAGAAACGCAGACTGGACAAGGGAATGTGAAAATACAGAGTGTATTAAATTATGACATTACAGCCTCCCCACAAACGAGGAAAACAAGCACAAATCAAGGGCTGACCACTGAATCGTGGAACAATGCCCACAGTTCAGTTTAAGTGGAAAACACCGACCCAAATAAATACAGATTCACTTTACTACTACAAAATCAGGTAACTTCAACTGCAACACCATCAGTGGCAAAAAAAAAAAATTCAAATAAACTTTTAATGAGTTCTAATTATTTCTTACTTCAGCCAACAAGGACTTATTTTGTGACAAAAACACCTAAATCTTTACAAGATATATCACTAAGCAGAGAAATTTTGAGATTTTAGTCAAAAACGAAGGAATTCTCGAGAACATGAACAAAGCTTCAGAAGGTTTATATAGGTAGGAGGCTCTCCTTTTTTTTCATTGGTTTCCTTCAGAACTCCAGAGCGTTAAAGACCCGCGGACATCCGTTTGTTTGCCGGTTCTCCAGGGCTGCTCAGTATAGCCTCAGCAGCGGGCGCCGGGGACATGTTTTATCGCCGGGACAGGTTTAGCACCGGCGCACTGTAAACAAGGGCCTCAGTCGCTCTGGCGGCTTGTTAACATCACCTCCGTCACTCAGCGTGCCGTTACTGTCAGGCCCCTCGCTGCGTGCCGCGCAATCAGCATTAACCATGTCAGGGCCTTAATGGGAGACCCGTAAAGCAGCTGACAGGCCCTGGCAGCCCCGTGCCGTACACAAGATAAACAGCTCTCACCACTGCCAGCAGGGCCGGGGAGCCCGACCACGCTCGCAGGAGCGCGCAGGAGGAATTGTCTTGTCAAGCAACTAAAAACAAGTACTTTGAAATGTGATTTTATAATTTCTTTTATTTGTATATGGTGCCTCACCACTGCCGCTCCCGTTAGTGTGTGTACCGGAGCTGACTCGTACTCACTGTCCCCCAGTTTCTGGGCAGGGGGGTCAGTACTCCCAGTAACCCAGCCATCTCTCTGCCATGGAACGCTTCTCGAAAACCCTACTGCATTAATAAAAACAACCACCAGAGCATGAAAAACATCAAACTGACATTTATTAAAACTTGACAACCAACATGAAGACCTGGAAGGCAGAAAACCCAGGCTGGAGAGTGTGTGTGCGGGTCTACACGGGGGAGGGGGGAGCAAGGTGTATGTTCTCAAGCCACCACACGGGTGGGTCGCGATGCTCCTCGCCGGCGACAGGGGGGCGCAAGTCCTGACTGCACTGCAGAGAGGAGGGGCTGCGAGCTCCCTGTCCCCAGGAGAAAGTGGCACGTCCCGTGACGCGTCTGTGTAAAGCAGCACAGGCGTGGTAAACAAGGGCTTCGGCTGGTAAAGGGTGAGGGTCGCCCCACAGCACAGACACTTTGCGCCGCTGCCCTTCACATAAATTAAGCAGACAGACAGCTCCACTGCCTGGCTGCCAATTAGCTCTTCACGGCAATTTACAGTTCATATGACTTCATTTCGGTGGGACATGTGCGGGGAAGGGGGATAACGGAATACCGTGTCAGTCAAAATCCATGTTCTGCCAGGGAGGTCCAGCGGCTACAGGGGAGCGCACTGCTATGAGACGGATGGCATCGGCACAATGTCCGTTCGGAAGATTGGCTGGCAAAGGTCACCGAGGTGGGCACACGTCACATTTCTCCAACCAAACCAAACCAAAGGAGGAAACAGAGGAAAAGAAAGAAGAAAATAAAAAAAGATATGCTATCGCCATCAGAGCTTCTTGGATTTCTTGATGGATGAAGAACTGGAGGCCGACTCCCTGCGTTTGCGCTGTAGAAAGTGGGGAAAAGCCGTCAGTGCCACACTCCCTAACTGCAGTCACAGCCGCCGCGCACATCGTTTCAGCAGCCCCTGAAGAGTGGATATTAAAAGCCCCGAGGATATCCGTGGCGAAAAGCGATCACAAGAGGCCAACGGAAGGGGCCGCTGAGAGTCGAGACGCCCCAGATACGGCGCTGCCCGTAGGGAGACTAATAAAAATAAATAAAAAGGGAGCTCTTAGATGTTGCCCTTTGCAAAAACGGCGCTCGGGGCACAGAGGCTAACTACCTCTCTGCCTCCAGTCGAGGGGTTGCTTCTCAGACACCGACTTAAACAATCTCTCCCAGGTACACTCAAATGGTCACAACTGTGAATGCGCTTGACCTTTCCCTCCCTGGACTAATCTGATTGTGCCTTCTTTATGTAATCAGCCGGTAAAGGTCGCCGCGCTATTTAACATGGGGAGCCTTTAGCCATGGAATTTGCCTTTTCGGTAAATTACCTTTATTATGTTTCGGTCACATGTTGCGCCATACAAAAGGACGATTTAACTCTTTTGGGGGTGGAGGGAGTCGACAGGTGTTTGTAGAACAGCAATTGATAATTATCGAGGCAACTGTTTGACAAGCTGAAGGTTAAAAAAAATTTTATTCAGGGGACAAACATTTTTGTTTGTTAGGGTAAATGTTTAGGATCTGACCTCTGAAAAGGAAGAAAAGAAAAGCTTAAAATTAAGAACATCTATCCGTCAGTGAAATGTATTATATTTATCTTTTATTAAAATTAAACCCAAATTAAATTATGTTTAGCAACACTAAAATGGATAGACGGAAGGATCTCAGTTCTGATCCACATCTGATCCAGGAACGCCGCACGTATTAAACAGTTAGGCCACATCTGATCCAGGAACGCCGCACGTATTAAACAGTTGGGCCACATCTGATCCAGGAATGCCGCACGTATTAAACAGTTAGGCCACATCTGATCCAGGAACGCCGCACGTATTAAACAGTTAGGCCACATCTGATC
>JAOYSI010000026.1:1611760-1622660 GCA_025775065.1 Hiodon alosoides | reverse complement strand
CGTATTAAACAGTTAGGCCACATCTGATCCAGGAACGCCGCACGTATTAAACAGTTGGGCCACATCTGATCCAGGAACGCCGCTGCGATCACACAGAAAAAACACTAAGCTACGCCACTCAAACTGCACTTATTAAACACACCGACCAAGGCTGAACTTTCACCGGCTAAATTGGCTTAGTCTCTGCAAGCTCCCCCTCACCAACACCAACACCACTCCCTGTGCGTTTAAGGGCAGATGAGAGGGGAGGGAAGGGCTAGGGCTCAGGTGACAGCGATTCCCAGCAGGTGTGAATGCCCTGAGCTCCGCACCCACGGCGCAGTTAGAAAACCACCCATGGCAGAAATGACAGTCGGTGGAAAAGAGGGGGAGCGGATCCCCAGATTAGATAACCGGACCATGCGGTGAGACCGACCCGGTGGGCTCGGGTGAAGGGCATCGGTAAGGGCCGGAAAAGCAGGGCCTGAGCGGCGTTGGGAGTGTCCGCCGACGCCTCAGAAAAGGCCACTCAACGCGAGCCCCCAGGGGGCGATGAAGAGACCCGCGGAGGGGAAATTGAATCAGCAGAGGACGGCGCTCACCCACAGGCTCAAAGCGTTTTCATAAACAGCCTGGCTTGAAAGCAGGAGTAAAATAACACACAGCTCAGAGCGGCACGCGAATCCAGCTTGTTACGAGAAGGCTGACACAAAGACTTAATCCGTTCTGTCCTTCAACTTGTCGTCATAGGTAAAAATCTACTCTCCCAGTTTCTGAACGCCAAACTCGGCTCAGATGTTATCATTAAAAACGCGTCAGTTTGGTAACAAGGGAAGGGCATTGTTTTCTAAGGCAATAACATTCCACCACGGCGAACAACTGAAGGTAATGAACGAGCGCCCCCCAAAGTTCCCACACGCTCCCCAAATTCTCAAACGCAGAAATTGGCTCCTCTGAGCGTGCCGCAGTGTTTAATACCACGTCTTCGGGGTCATTACTCAACCATTAATGAGACCGCCGCGTCCACGGCCTCACTTCACGTAGTGGGAGCTCGACGTTTTTACGCTACGGAAATGGCACATACATCAGGCGGCCTCCCGGGTGACAGATAAGGCGGATAAGCAAAAGGTTGGATTAACTCGGCGACAGCTCTGGGGTTCAAGTGCATCAAACTGTTTATAAATTGCATTAATCTAATGCTCGTCTGAAACTTTTCATCCAGTCATTCAGGGCCATAGAAGTAGACATTTATCACTATACCTCGCAAGTGTAATTTTCAGTAAGAGCAACATTTTAATCCGTACACAAACACCCTAGCAGAGAATTAAAAATAAGGAGTAGGGCAGATGTGAGGGAAGCCTGCAGTTAAAATGTATACATTCTCAAGTCTGCTACTTTGTTGGCACTTCAGCCCACCTGAAGTTTATACTGGTCATTTTGTACACTCCTCTTGCTTGAACGTATAAGTCTTAAAAGTAGCATGATGTACTTTCTGTGTAAAGGTGCATGAGCGGTAGGAAGCCAGTTTCATTACTAACGTTCATCTTCTTACAGAGACAGTAATGGGGAAAGCCGGACCTCGCCGGAGGGGCCCTGACAGAGACAGCCGCAGACTTACCGAGTTGGGTGTTAGGGGGGCTCCCACCACGTCGATGATCTGCTCCTTGGCCTCCGTCTTGACGTCCTCCAGCCTGGGGACGGGCTGCCTGTCAGCGCCCAGCCCCTCCCCCAGGGTGGCGCTGGCCCCGCCCACCTTGAGAAGTGCCTCGTAGCGGTGCCGGAGCATCTGCTGCTCGTACTCGCAGTTGGCGTGCGCCTGCTTCAGCTCGTACAGCAGCACCAGGTCGCTACGCAACTCATTATACATCTGGACCATCTCCTCAGTGGGCATGGGGTTCAGGTCTGTAAAGGAAGAGAGGGGCGCAGTGAGTGGACATGGGGTTCAGGTCTGTAAAGGAACAGAGGGGCACAGTGAGTGGACATGGGGTTCAGGTCTGTAAAGTAACAAAGGGGCACGGTGACAGGCTTTGCCAGGGGGTTGGCCACCCTGTTCCTGAAGTGGCACGATCATGCAGGTTTTCAAGTTCTCTCTAATTGGTGAAACAATGAATGCCGGGAGCACTTGGTCCTGTGCAGTAATTTAGTATAGTAATTGATCCAATTTAGCGATCAAGGGTTTGAGTGGGATGAAAACTAGAACAATCTCTGGTGCTGAAGTCATGTAGCAGGATAAGCAAACAGTGCATTGAGTAAATCACTGGAGGCTCGGTGATGAAGCCCTAGTTCTGAAACAGGTCTGAGGAATACGTTTAATATGAACAGCTAAACTGCAGCGTAACTATAGCTGTACTACAACCTTTAGAGTGTCATAGGGGGAAAAAAAAATTACCAAAATATGATTTTAAACATTGATACATTCCACCGGTTGAAAAGCAATAAATAAAGCGAATCCGCGACAATTATTAATTCACACAGAAAGACACGTTAAGAGTCCAATATGAGTTTATGTCCGTCTAAAAAAAAGTGTACACAAAATTAATACTAAGTGCTGTTCAAAAGCCTCATGGTAACTCTGCGTTCCAGGGTCTTGTCGCGCACCCTCTTGTCAAAGATGCCTGCGCCAGATGTGCGACCGCCGGTCCTGCAGAGGGAACGGCACGCGTTTGTCCGACTCCCAGACACAAATCTCCAGCGCCGCGCACCAGCTCTGTACTTCACATCTGAACTGGGTTTAATCGCTGCTGTACATTCATTACAACCCGGGGGGGGGGGGATCTTCCAGCACCACTGATGATCTTTTTCGCTTTGCGAGTGGAAAATCGTTCAAAGACAAAGCTACACTCTTTTATCTAAACCCCTTCCACTGGCCTTAGTGCCTCCCCCAGAACAGTCCTTGTGAAGAAAGGCTTAATTAATCAAAAGCTGAGCACTGGAAAACAAAGAGGCTCTAGCTACCAAGCAAAGGAGCAGAGTCCAGATAGAGAAGGCAGCACGTGGTAGCAGCTTTCACGCCCAGGCTTACATTAAAGCCCCATTAGCGGTGAAGTCCTGATAAAGAATGTGTTCAGGTATGGGAAAGTTTAAACAGATTCCCAAACGCAGCATGCCAGTTATAGTGGCTAAAAGTCTTGTTCGGGGACCGGCACGGTGCTAGATACTCTCTCGATCACCGACTACAGAACTGAAGGTCTGGCCCTGATAAACTAACAGTTTCACTAACAGAGTTCCACTGCAAAAAGAGAAGAGAAAAACAACAAAAAAAAAAACACCCAGCCATTACGCACCTGTCGTAGGACTTCACTTCTAATGAGATCCTACGGTTTTGAACCTAAAGTAAAAGACGATTTTAACTGTGTAAATCTGAGACGGGAAGGACACCAACGCTGCTATTGTACTGACATCAGCAGTTCAGGGACTACTCCAGTCTTTGCAACACCATGATGGCACTATGATCGCGATCAGCGTTTAATTGGAGTAAATTCCTAGGTACTTTTTTCCCCCCTAAATAAAATGATCACCCAGGAGTGGTAGACAATCAAAATCTTTAAAAGTGTGACATTTTCCTCAGAACACCATGAGTTTCATTTTAATTTGAAAATGTGCAGTCGGGTGAGCCCAGGTGAGGAGGAGGGAAAACCCACGGGCCTATAAAACCCCCAATTCTTCACAATCCCGATAGGAAATCCCCCTACTGTAGCAGTTAAAGACGGCGCGGGTGTCGGAAGGCGCCATAGCCATCAGCTCCTCTAAAACCTAATAGATGCTGTCACCGGCGTCCCATTCACAGCATGAGACTGAAGGTTAAATAAATAAAAACGAAAGCGCTCGGCAAACTCTGCCTTTCAGGCAGTCTCCGGGATTAAGGCCGCTAAATCGTCTAAGCTGACCTTGAGCCGCTCAAGAGGCGAAACTTCAAAATGGGTCTCGGCGCATCCCCGAAAAGAGCACGCGGCTTACGGGGAAAATTGAGCACTTTTGGATCGGTGAGAAACCCGGCAACGGAGCCAGTAACCGGGGAGGAACTTTTAAGGGTTGGGCAAGGGCAGCCGTGATAAGTCCGGGGTCGGGTAAATAGTGCATAGATTAGGCAACGTAGCCCTAATATTTTGCAGATCATGGTTCTTTTATTCAAATGACACCCTGACAGGGAGGAGGCGCGCTGGCAGCCGGCGTGCGGCGGAACAAGGTGATTTAGTGTAATGGGGGGAATAAAGCGTCATTAGTGCAAATTAACTTTTGTCTGCTGAGGCAATTGCGCTGGGTGCGACCGCCGCTGGCAGCCGTACAGGTCGCAAATTACGCGCAGGGGGTAGGGTTAAGTGAAGTGCGCTGCGCACAGCATTTACCCCGCAATGGCAGCCGCTGTCACCGTCGTTTGAGTGCTCTGCTTCCACACGCACCGGTCCAGCCACGATGAAGGACGGCCATGTTTAATTCAAGCCACTCACATTTAATTCAAGGCCAGAAATGAGCTATAGTCCATTAATTAGCAATGGCAGCTATTCAAAAAATGGGATCTGCATTGCAAGGGTCACCTGATCGGCAGGGGAGCCTGAAGCACGAGTGCTACGGCAGAACAACGGAAACTGTGGATGGATGTGGGTTATTTACTTGTGGAAGCTGAATAAAACCTGGTCGGCTGGGGGGAGTAAACAACGGCACAGGTGGCTACAGAAAGGTGGAAGCAGTGTGGTATAGTAGTTAGAGAGCTGGTAACCAGAGGGTTGTGAGCTGAAAATCCTGTGTGAGGCACTACTGTTCTCCTCTCGATAAAGTGACTTAACCCAAACACATTTATAATGATCAGCAACGAGCTAATATTTTGGTCTAAGGCTCACTGCTGAGAGTATACGTAAACCCTCAAACAGCAGCAGTTTGGGCACCCCTGCTGAGGATATGCCATGGGTATGTGGGAAGGCCATGAGGTAGACCAGACGCTGTACACACGCACACGCATGGCTGGAATGCAGAATGGACACTCACACACACAGAATGTAGACACACACACAGAATGTAGAGACACACACACACAGAGAATGGACACTCACCCACTCCCTGTTCAGTCAGAATCTGCTCTATGGCTTTTATCTTCTTCTGCCCCACTGAACTCGGGAGCTTCATCTGAAACACACCAACAAGAAATCTGAGCATTCCTCAAACCACTGGGTATTTACACACACCATCCCACTATGCCCATGTCTCACACGTGCATGCGTACACACACACACACACACCATCCCACTATGCCCATGTCTCACACGTGCATGCATACACACACACACACACACTCCCACAATGCCCATGTCTCACACGTGCCTGCGTACACACACACACACACACACACACACACACACACACACACACCTCCTGTCTTTCACATGCAGAAGTGATGATGAGGCGACAATCAAACCGCCCAAACTATCTTGTGCAAATTCTATTAAGACTCATTTCCCAAGCAGCAATAAATGTAATGAACTAGTGTACAATTAAAAAGGAGAAGGAAAGGGATCAGCAGTAAGTTATTAAGATGGACTGGTCTGGCAGGATCCTCCACTCTTTAGGAGCACAGCCAAATTAAGCAGCTTCAATGTGTCATTTGCTACTCCAAAAGATGAAGCACGACTCCTGGTGGTTTTAATTAGAGGACTTTTCGTGCCAAGAAACCAGTCGTTAGCGCAGGGGCTATAGAGAACGGTCTCGTCTCTATTTGTCCCATGTACTAAAGACGCCAAACGGCACAGCAACTCGGATGTTGCCTTGGCACATTCAACGTTAGCTGGTGAACATTTTTGCTCTGTACTTACTTTACCGCAATCATTTAAGACATTTTAATGCATTGGTTGAGCTACAAGCTGAGAAAAAAATTAATGAATAGAAATTTTTAAAAACGTTATCGAATTTTTTAAATACGCAGTTGGCAGATGGAATTTTTCTGGATGCAGTAATAAACAGCACACACTGAAAATAAAACAAATTAATTCTATAAAAAGAGCGGGTCAGGAAATTAATGGAGTCACAACCCAAAAAAAAAAAAAAGAAAAACGGGGGGGGGGTACTTATGTCCTCAAAGTTAATTCTATGCAATGCACTTAAGAGGTGGGTCTGTCACCACTATGACACATTGAAATCTGTTTAGTTAGTGGGGTCTAGCTAACGGATAATCAGCCAGATTTGAGTAATAGACTCCTCATTTAGCTTTAATGCGTTTTGCATTGAGAGCAATCTACCGTCATCACTCTTTAAGATGAATCGGCTTCCTGGGCTAAATTTTAAAGATATTAGTCTGCCAGCAACTGCATAAATCATAACATTTTACTAATGAGAGCAAAGTAAAACACACTCCTGCCTACTTAAGCATACGCAGAGGAAGGAGCATCAAGATGGATTACGTGATACTCATTTGTTTTCAAACCAAAACGCCAGGTCGTGGGGAATCATTTCAATGTCTACAAAGGGCCCCGGAGGGTGCCGTGAAATTCCCCACATATTTGTTTCTGTTTTTGTTTTTTGCATGACTGAACTGAATGAGAGAGCGAGAGAGAGAGAAACGGGGACTAGTACACCAGAGTTACAAATTACAATGGCGGCCTAAATATTCAGCCCTGAATGTTAAAATCTATTATTTATCATAAGTTTTAGCTAGCAGTTTAATTGACGATGTGAGGTTTTAAGGGATCAGATGAAAGATTGGCAGAACCTTTGGGCTAAAATACAGATCTTTAGCTCAGGCATGTCCAGATTTCATATACACCAAAAAAAAATGTAATTTTAACCCCCCACTCCCACATTCATTTAGTTTAATTTTTGTCAAACACTTAATTTTAAAAAATGAAGTTTAGAACATAAAGTTCCTGGATAATTGGGCTTTAAAAAACTCAAAATGAAACCTTAAGTGTTTGGTTATACAGAGCTGGACCAAAAAAACTAAAAGTTGATAAAGATTCACAAAAGCACATGGACATGAGCTTCGAGCCTTTGGTTGTGGACATCCAACGTGCAGTGGGTCCGACGGGTCCCATTAGCGGCGTGTGGTTTGGGGCTGCTACTTACCCTCTGGCTGCGCAGCGTGACGCCCGCGGATTTGAAGTCGGGGAACTTGATGCCTGCGGTCTCTGGGACGGCCTGTGGAGGGAGGAGGAAAAAAAAAAAAAAAAAAAAGCGGCCATCGTCAGAAAAACAAAAAGCCCCTCTTTTTATCATCTCCTCTCTCCTTCCTAAAGCCATGTGTCCGTCCGGGCTCCCCGGTATCCATGACCATCCGCTTCAAACTCCAAAATCAATTCCGCAGCTCTCCGGAAAAGTTTCAATCATGCAAAATACAGCCTAAAAAAAGTACAGCCCTGTGCTGCAACTCCAGGGCATTCCAGGATTTAATGTTAAAATACATTCTGAGCCGTTCCTTCATAAAAAATAAAAAACACGGAATACACAAATATTATCAAGATAAGCGTGCACGCGTTACTGAGAAGTTTAAAGTCATCTTAGCCAGGGGTAAAAGTATGCTTCAACCCTTGAGTGGGCAGGAAAAATGGTCTGCTTGGCTGGCGATATAAATCCGCCTTGCCCATTGCCCGACTCCCCACATCTAACACTAAAGCCTGTCGTGGAGGGTAGGACAACACAAAGACCCCAGGGGGTCCAGTTTCAGTCTTGGAGGGGCTAGGGACTGCAAGTCTTTCACTCCACACCAATCCCTTAATTGCCCTGTGAATCAATTGACTGCTTGGATGAATTTAATCCCCCCTGCCTGCTCCTCCAGGAGCTGGAGACACAAACAGATACAAAATGTTCTTAAGGGAACAGAAGCTGTGGGGCCCTGTAATGTTTACAGAGAGAGAGAGAGAGAGAGAGACGCATCCAAGCTTTTATCTGTGGCCTCTGTGCTGTTTAGCACCGGGACACAGATCAATGAGGCCTCCGCGGCTTCACACCCGCAGCAGTCGGCCTTCTCGACGGCAAAGCCTTGACCAAAAGAACCTTCGGTTTCCAGTTCCTCATCCTCTGATTAAGTTGCGAAGGCCCAACACAAAAACCAGTCTAGTCGCGTCGGAAGGCAATCGATAAGTTGGACAGAGACAGAGCACTGATAGCGCTAATGATCTGCAGGAACGCCGGGACCATAACACCTCCTACCTAAAGTCCTCCTTTTACACGCCGGATATCGAGCCATAATTCAAAGCCGACGCGACTGCTTTCTTGTGAACTGAGAATTGGGAACGGCGGATCATTTTGTGGTAGTTTACGGTGCAATACTCAAAATAAAAATACACGCGCGCGAGAACACTTTAAACAAGACGATTCCCAACTAAGGAATCCTATGGAACAGGATCCCGGTGGATGATGCGAGCGTTTGTATCAAAGGGCCCCCGGTTCCTGCCTGTGCCTCTGTGGGGCTATGCCAGCCCTCTTCGGGAACGGCTGTCAGAGACTCTGGCTCAGCTCTCTCTCATTAGCACAGCTCTGCTTCCTCGCCTCACGCCCCCGTCCCGCCGGCACAACCGACACCCCGCTCCCTCCCTCCCTCCATCCTCCTAACTGGCTAGATTAAACAATCCAGCACGCGTACGCGCGCACACACACAGACACACACCCGCCGGGCCTGGTACACAGATACGGGACTGGAGCCATGCCGGCACGCAGCGTGTTTTGTACGTCTAATTTGACAGCTTGTCAGGGGCCCACTGCCTTCCAGATGCGACACTGCAACGGAGTGGGAGACGTGCGTTTGAAGGGGTCTGCAAGGGGGAGCCACTTTGAACTAATTTCATTCACCCCCTACTCAAAGGCGTTGTACACACACCGAGGGGTTCTTTTCTATCAGTTACTGGTGGCGTGTTGGTTTTTTTTTTGTTGGTTTTTTAAAAAAACCTTCCGCCACACAAGAGAAGGGTTTGGCAGGGTGGCTGGGGGTCTATTCTGATCAAGAGCCCACATTTGATTCAATCAAATGTAAACGCACAGGGATCTTTTTCAAGTCGCACTAAGGTCCTCTCTCCTGCCTTTGCTGATAATTCAATGCTACATTCCAGGCCTCGGAGAGTCAGAGAGGGGAGGGGCTTCGATTGTTCCCGACAGGTTCTGCGGGAGATTCTGGGCTGGGAATCGGTGACCCGCTAAGCACACCCCCTTAAGTGACGCTTGACTGAAACCGCTTGCAGGAGTAGAGTAGCACTCTACACTAGCGCTCCTGGTGCCCGGCACAATTGCAGCGAGTTGACTTGTAAACAGCGCTGTGATGTTCCAGCGGGAGAAGGGACGACAGCCCCTTTTCCTCTCTGTGACTCGGGGAGACCAGGCACACGAGGCCAGAAAACATACGTTTGCAATAAGGGCGACTGAACCCAACTGATAAAGTTTGACCTTGAAACCTTAGACACTCTTTAAAACTCCACTAGCCAGGTTCAGTACAGAGATTGGCTCAGGAGTGCATAAAGTGCCTTAATGGCCACACTGTAATGAGATTACTGCATTCTTCTTATAGTACTAAGTACTTCTTTTAATCTTATTAGGGAAGTGAGAACAGAATTTGGCCCATGTCCATGTATTTGGTTCTGCAATACCCATTAGATGCTGACCATCCTAAACAATGACTCAGCAGTAATGCGTTCTGAGGGATGCGATTTTAATCCCGTTAGATTTCCTCCCATTTAAGAGATGTAACCAAGTGAAGAGAGTGACAGCAGTTTGATATGAATCCCAGCGGCAAAATGTACAAAACGGCCCAGCAGATCACTTGATTTTCCTGAAAAAGAAATCTCTGGGGGGTTATTTAACAGTCCAAGTGGAGTAGAGCGAGAGTAGAATTACAACAACGCTACATTAACGTTCGAATGTTCCGTTGACATTCCTGCCCACGGTAGCCCGACATGAGTTCTATTTTCGTGAGCATATTGTCTATAATTTTTGATAGTGGCGGTGTGAATAGGCAGCGACGTAGGAAGTTTGTGCCATACATATTTTGAATAAAAGTCGGCAAATTCTTTCAACTAATTAATAATAATATTTTCCCCCCACCTCACCGTGGTCATCAGCGACCCTTACAAGTGTCCTCACACTCTGGGGCCCAGTAGGGGACGCCTCAGCTAGAACAGAGCCTGGGCGTTTCACCCCCATCCAAAAGTGGGCACTTAGGTGCTCCCTGGTGGCAGAGAGTGAACTCCTCGCGAGCTTGGCGACCATTAGCGGAGCGGGTCAGGGGGATGGGTCGCGGGGGATCCTGTATTATTTATTCATTCATTTAGTGCGGCAGACGCCCTGATCCAGGCCGACCGGCAGCTGCGCTCGGGGATACAGATGGCTTAACGGGAAGTCACCTTGATCTGGGGCGTCCCACCCGGAATGGGAGCCGACTGCGCCCTCGGGCCGTGCGCTGCCCAGAAGATAAGAAGGGGGAAAGATGCAAGGGCGCGTGTGGCGGGATCAAAAAGGCTCGGCGGCTGGGATGCGCACAGAGAGCCGGGATCATCATTATAATGGCTGGGTAGAGGCTGCCACACGGGGCGTCGACTCTCAGGGCCCTCTCCTAATTATGTGTGCGCGCACATGTGCATTTAAGACCAACGTATCTGGGCCCCGTTTGGAATCCACAATCGCGGCTTCGCGTGCGTAAATCGGCAATCCCCGCATCAATGCACTAAACCTGATCCTTCATTTACAGCCTGGGAGATGTGCTTCAGGAGAGATGGGTGTAAATTATAGCAGCCATTTGGACCTGCATCTTACTAACAAAAGAAGATCCTTATATTCTCATATTTAAACTCTAATATCAATGCTTGTTCAGAAATACTGGCAGGGGGAGTGGTAAAGAGAAAACGGGGGGGGGGGGGGGGGGGGCCCAAAAAAACCAATTTGGAAAAAAAAAAAAACACCGTATTGCCCCCCGAACGGGAAGGGAAGGGCACCCCCCCGGGTTGAGGGTTTC
>JAOYSI010000026.1:1588963-1601025 GCA_025775065.1 Hiodon alosoides | reverse complement strand
GGAGCAGTTCTGGGATTTAAACAGGCAACATTTCTATTAGAAGTTAGACACCATAAGCAATACGCCTCAAGGTTCTGTCCCTTGGCAGTCCATTCAGTTGCCTGGCAGTGGCTAGACATGTGTGAAATCCAAGACAAAAAATGACACTTAGGTCTTTAAAGGTATGAATCCAACCTACATCACTGAAAGTCTGCATGTTAACACTGAATTTTCACACTTACTATACTCACCATTTGGATTCAAATCAACTTCACTAACAATTTTGCTTAGTAATGTACCTATGCCCATTATTAAATGAGAGAATCCCTGTTGAATTACCCGTTGGCAAAAACGCAGGATTGAAAAGTAACACAAAACCTTTCAAATTTCATGCCAGCTCTCAGACCGATCACCCGGGATGGGAGTG
Source organism: Hiodon alosoides (assembly GCA_025775065.1). Classification (NCBI taxonomy): domain Eukaryota; kingdom Metazoa; phylum Chordata; class Actinopteri; order Hiodontiformes; family Hiodontidae; genus Hiodon; species Hiodon alosoides. Next base: position 1,600,619 of record JAOYSI010000026.1, on the reverse strand, counting down.
GAGAGAGAGGGGGGGAGGCATCGAGCAAGAAAGCCAATTATGACAACACATCAGACCGCTGACGTGACCTGCGTCAGTCCGATGTCGTTGGAGTCCTCCCGACCCTGGTGGGGGAAAGAGGTCAGCTCCACCGCTAGTCATACTGGCCTGCTGGACCCCTCTGGGGGACACGTCGACACCCTCACGGCGCTCCTCGCCCGGCCAGCGCCGGGCCGCCCCTCGCCTCCTGCGCGCGTCGGGCAGCAGAAGTCCCGGAAGCAGCGCTTGAAGTTCTCGTCCAGGAAGGCGTAGAGCACCGGGTTCAGGCAGCTGTTGGTGTAGCCTAGCGCCACGCAGAGGAAGTAGGCGGCCATAGCGCCGGCTGTCTCCGGCACGCCGGCCAGCGCCTTCGCCAGGACGAAGATGTGGATGGGCGTCCAGCACACCACGAATGCAGCCACCACCACCAGGACAAGCCGGGTGATGCGACGGAGGTTGCGGTCCTTCTCGCGGGAGCCAGAGAGCAGGCGCACGCTCTTCAGCCGCAGCACCATCAGAGAGTAGCAGATTGAGATGATGATGACGGGCACCACGAAGGCAAAGACGAAGACACAGATCCTCATCAGCGTGTCCCAGTAGATGTATGGCTCCGGGAACTGCAGGGCGCACTCCGTGGTGCCTGCGGGCACACGCAGATGAGGGTCGTCAGACACAGAAACCTTCACGCTTGCACGACAGTTTTCATTGAGGTTCCTTCAGTAAATTCAGTGTCAAAAAGGCTGCATTTAATTTGCATTACAGGCAATTCTAACCCTGACCCTAAATCTTAAACCTTAAAAATCCAGTAAGTTAACCGTTACACTGCGCCTAGTCTTGAAGTTCAAAGGGCGATGTTGTGAGAGGTTTATTTTCCTCAGTCAAGACCGAAGTAGACAAGTGAATCGAGATACTTCAAACGTCTTTGATTCATTTCCTTTCAAGAGTTCCTGTGTTCAAAGGGTAAACGGAAGCTACTTTCCATAAACCTTTTACGTGTCATCAAGTTGCACTTCACTTTGACAGACATGAAAATAAAATAAAATGACCTCCAGACATTATCTAGAAATCCATTGAAGAGCAGTCGGGGCCACTCACCGTTGTTAGTCTGAGTGCTCCCCAGGATCAGGGCCGGTATCCCAGCCGCTGAAGAGAGGATCCAGATGCAGACGTTGACCACCTTGGCCTTGGCAGGGGTCCGGAAATCCAGCGCTCGGACAGGGTGGCAGACAGCCACATAGCGGTCCACGCTCATCATGGTCAGTGTGAATATGCTGGTGAACATGTTGTAGTAGTCGATGGAGATGAAGACCTTGCAGACCGCCTCACCGAATGGCCACGAGTCCAGCAGGTAGTCCGTGCTCTGGAAGGGCATGGTGGTGGTGACCAGGGCATCTGCGACCGCTAAGTTAAAGATGTAGATGTTGGTGGCAGTCTTCATCTTTGTGTATCTGTGGAGGGGGACAATCACAATGAACCTACTGGTACCCAGGAACAGGAGAACTTTAGCTTCTCTCTCCATCTTTGTCTGAATTATAACCGCTATGTGTTATGCTATGTTTAGGTTGGTTTTGGGATAGCGACGCAGAAGCCACGCCCCTGCTTGCTGTCAGTTACATATAACATACCGATTTTTCCCTAAACTGTATGTATGCGTTCTTAACTCTAAAAACTATTTTTGTCTTTCTGCAGCCTAACCACTGGAGGGAGCTCGTAAGCAAAAAAAAACTTGAAAAACTGAAAAGGCAATTTAAAAAAAATTATTATAAGATGTCCCTGTATTTTAGTAGCCGTCAGAGATATTTAGGAGGTGTGACTTATTTACCCCGACCAATTGTTCTGAAATAATTGTTAGATTATAATATAGATATATTGTATATAAATGCTATTAGTCATGCATAATTCTGAACGACTCTACTCTTACCTTTTATACTTTAAATCACCTGCTTATATTTATTTAAAGTTTTTACGGCAAAAAAGTGATATATTTGATAGGTCAGATTAATCGCCAGGTGTTGCACTATATTAGACATCGCTAATAAAATAAGTACATTTTAAGAAATGAATCTTACCGGATAATAACATACATTACTAGGCAGTTGCCTCCTAAACCCACCACAAAAACCACGGTATAGACTGCAGTGATTATGGAGATGAGAGGCGACGTGGTCTCGCTCGTCCAGCTGCCACTGGTCGTGTAATTGTCGGTATCAGAATAACTGGGCGGCAGCGTGATATTGGCGAAACACTCATCTGCAAGGGCGGAATGGCACCTGTCCGATTTTATAATCTCCACTGGATTGGTGTCCATTGTCCTGGATGCTTTGGAAAACTGAGAAAATTTACAAAAACACGTGCCTTAAAACACGCATTATCCAGAAAGTAAGCTAGAGGGGGGAAAGTTGCATTGAAATAAATGGGCAATCTACTATACCTACAAATTGATGTATTCGAATTTAAATAATGCATGCTACTATATTAAGATGCAAAACAATTCGATTGTTTTAAAACGTAAAGACATTGACGCGCAATGACCAACATCTCAATATATTTTCACAAGGCAACAAACGCAAATCTTATTATGTTACATACCAGATCGGTCAATTCACCGGTTTCGTTTTTCGTAAAGATGAGATAAGAAAAAGAAAATAAATATCTAAAAATGAAACTTGGGTTGAGCTGCAACAAAAGGCATTCGTTGCGAACTTTGCTGACTGCAGTATGAAATAGGCAGGTTACTCCACGACGCCGCGCTGCGCCCCCCATAGCGGTTTCACCCTTCGAAGCTCGGGCGGTGTGACATCATAGTTGTGACAATAGCTAAATCGAAGTACCATGGCTATATAAAACATAATTATTAAAATGTATTAAATTAGGTCCAACACACATGCACTATTTGCAAATGGTGACAAAATGATCTAAATAGTTGTTCCATAATGACTATTCAACGAGTTTGTCTCAGTCGTTTATTTATTGATATCAAACGGTTACAGTTAAAGGGACATCTCAGTACTAAAAAGTCGTTCATAAGAATATGCTGCAGATAAATATCAATCGAAGCCATTTATAAAAAATCTACTGCCCGTACTTCGGGAACAAACCAAAGATTGACACGCTTGCACACTGCTAAGACACAGAAATATGTCACGCTAAAGGGGCCAACTATAAAAATAAAAAATACTGTTTGTGATACTGCATGCATGTAATACCGTCACGTCAGTGTTCGTTAGTCACAACCAAGTTTAAGTACAATACAATTTATTACTGACGTCATTGCAAATGTGTGACGCCATTCCGCAGATTATTTTGGGTATTTCTACCAAACATTTAACAGAAATCACAAAGACCAATCAACCAATCACCCTCAACGCGCTTCCTCGGTCAAACTTCTACCAGCCAGCTCCACTGACCCTATTTTAAATGTATTTAGCTACACATACCGGAGTGTTGTATAATTAGTGAAACCACATTCAGGTGAACAAGGAGGTCCTGTCGATCGGTGTGGTCCAAAAGCTTGGCTGTCCGTCAGGGCGGCCCTGGGCGTGTTCCCAGGGGTCGAGGGCGCGGTTTCTGGCAACGTGCAACACATTAGTTTATCTCATTGAGCAACTTTGCCGTATGTCCATGGGGTCTAGAATACTGTAAATTATTTGTTCCACAAACAACGAGGACACAGTCAAGTCTCTATATCATAGTCATTCAAATTATGAATTTAACAGATGAAAAGTTAATAATTAACTAATGTTTTATTATGATTTTACGGAAAATGGTACTGCGTGGACAAAGTGACGAAGTGATGAACTGACAGCCGTGCAACGTAAAAAATCTAAACACAGAGAAGTCCCCTCAGCCAGCTATTCCCGGGGCTGACAGCATTAACACCTGAACATGGAAAAGAGACAGAGAAGCTGCTTTACTATGAGCTTAGTGCTTTACAATGACCTTGAATTCTGAAACAGCATATTCAAGAATTTTGTTTGGGGGCTAAAGGGTTTCTATAGCAACACAATGTTGAATTCTTGTTAATGTTGAAATTGTGAAAATGTTAAATTAAAAATGCACACTTTCATTTACAACTTAAATTTCAAGGAAAATAATTGAAATATAAAAGAATAGTACATGGTAAACTCGAGGACAGTACAGGTAAACGATGACACGGAAAACCTGAATTTCAATTTGAATTTGTCTATTTGGTATTTACGATATATGCTATACCCGCGACCATACTCACCAGGATAAGCGGTTTCGGAAATGGATGGATGGATGGATGGATATATGTTATATATAAATTCAATTAACTTCATGTACCGTACATATTCAATATTTTAGTCAAATGAATGCACCTATTAGTCCAAAATAGTTCTGAATATATAGTAAATTTACTGAATAAATGCTCTATTCTTTTTTTCATAACTTAACAAGTGCAAATTTAACAAACCCGCACGCAACCGAGTTTTAAAATAACATTTGGTTAGTCTCTGACATTGAGGCTTGTTGGTATTCATGTCTCGGTTTTTTTTTATTATTCTTGTATCAGAATGTAAAGTGCTCTACTGGAATACGCATTGATAAAAACTGTCCTTTGTTGTCAAATAAATGTAACTCTATATAGTAATTAAATTATAATAGTAGTAATATAATTATTTCATAGGGGGATTTAATAATATCTTATAATTGCATTAACTGTTGAACAACACAGTTTTTGGGACAGGCAGAGCTGAACTAACGTCGACATCGTTTGTAATTGAAATAATCTCTCCTAAATTTCAGTTTATCTCATAACTGGTGCCTCCATATGTCCCAGTTAGTTTGTTAATGAAAATTTATATGAAAATGCGATTCGATGCGACGCTTCGGCTGGCGCGCCAGTTTAAAGGCAGGTAAGGTTCGAGCATTTTTAATTAGCGCGTTCCTCCTCCCACAAATTTTTTGAAGGTGAAGGTCACTGCTATCTTTTGCCGTTTAAAAAAGCCACTTAACACTGCCACGAGCCAGTCGGTCTTAAATTTTCATTTACTGTTGGAACCCCTAAAGTAAGATATTTATCCGTTATATTTATGATTATAAATTCGTAATCATAGGTGTTGCTCTGGACTCTTCGCAGCTGTTCCTGCTAATCAGAAGCGCATCAGCGCCCACTTCTGTTAGCCATTAGTCAGTTCACTCAGCCATTACCTAGACCAAAGCGTTTCGACTGATCAACTCTTATACCGCCAACCTGCAAAGTATAATCGATATACTTCCAAAACCACGAATAAAAGGGCAAATTTTGAGTCAGTCTTGAGTAAAGGATGGACCACCTACGCCAGTGTAACTCTAAATAGCAGGTGGCAGAAGTCACAAAAACCGGTCAACAGCTGGGCGTAAAGGTAGGGAACAAGGGAGAAAGCGAGCCACTTCCACTACCAAACAGAGAAGAAAGAGGCAGGTCGTAAGTGGCCCGCCGGAATTACCGAGCAACTGTGGAGGCCCAAGAGCCAACAGTAGCTAATTAACAAATATTTTTCTCGTTTCAAAACCACTCAGTTAAGTAAAGATCACCGAAACGACAAATCACCGTTAGATGCCGGTAGCAACATACAATAAAATGATTTTCACATTGCATTTATGTCGAAGTTGATTTTACATCGCATTTCATTACATCTACCATATCGCGATTTGCCACGTTGTCTCCAGAGAGGGGTCCAGTTCTTTTTAACACTTCTGTGCATACAAAAAATGTGTACGTCGTAGCACTTTTTCTTGCCGATTTGGAAATGTGTGCTTGATTGAAAGACAACACTTCTACAGCAAGCGATGTCGTTTTGAGGTTGAAAGGGGGCCGAGAGTAGGCCCAGTCTTTGACAGACACCAGCATGTCCATCATGTTTCTCAGCTTCTACCCACAGGCATCGATTCCCAACGCGGGGCGAAGGACGGGGCAGGGAACAGTGGAAATGTTATCTTCTGATTGGAGGACTCTTTTGAGTGCCTTGCCTGCCTGAAAAGTACAAAATCATGGCGTTTTGTTCTTGTCATCCTCTCCCCCTTCAGCTATTGACAGGCGCGTCCCACAGACGACTCTACAAATCTTAGCCCAGTAATAACACTACACCTGCTCTTCACTTAACGACCGAGTTATGTTCCTACGTCGTTAAGTGAATTAGTCGATAAGCGAGGAGCCTACCGATATTTCAAGCATACTGTACTGGTAGTGGGTTGTGTCAGCCATCTCCAGATATTGTTTTAATGTCACATTTGCTTAATTTATAACATTTAAAGTATATTTTCTCAGTGTTTATACGCGCTGTTGTTTCCACGACCAAAGTTATCATGCAGCGATCTATACAGACTGGTCGGAGAGCAGGTCGTGAGTCCGCGCGGTCGTTAAACATGTAGGTCGTTAAATGAGGAGTACCTGTATACACGCTCACACCCTATACAGTGGTAATAACCGTGAGACACTATTTCAATACCCTTTTTAAAATTCAAATCAATCCTCTGAAATACGGTTAAAATTTAGACTTTTGGTGTATTTATTTGACCCTGTGTGTCAAACGTATAGTGTTTTTTTTTTTTTTTTTTGATGTTCGGGAATCGGGATACATTAGTGTTCTTTATATACTGTTATTTACTTTAATAGCTTATTGAAATCAGTGTTAGGTCCAACAATGCATTACAAAAACTAGGCTGTTGGGATCATGTTAATGGTCCAATTTTCTGTAACTTAATTAATTGAATGTAGTAATCAACTGACTATGTTGTGAACCGACCCTACAGGAAATGGAAATTCCTTACAGCTATTATTGAGATTTCAACTTTGCTAAATCCGGACCCAAAGAGTGTGGCCAGCTCCAATCAGGTTTCACAGCATCACAGCATCAGTCTCTTTTCAATTCATCGGTTTCAATGCTTGCATTTGCGTCACATAAAAGATGTGAAAGCAAAACGACCAAGATCGAGTTCATAGGTCCAGATTGACGTGTTGAATAATAGAGCAGGAGCGCTGAGAAATTCTCAGCCTCAGGATGGAATTAAAACTCGCCACTGTGATTTTCCGATAAACGGGAAATGCAGTCAGCGTCGATTTAATCTTGCTTGTTTCGATGTGGTCGTCAGTGTGGGAACGGGCAACGTCTAATTGTCAACTCAACTCAACCAGGCGCTGCACGCGGCCATCCGAAGCTGAAATTATATACATTATATTAATTTGACGTGTGATTCCAATCTGCACACCACTATCCAAGCGGAAAAAAGGCCTTTGATTGGGGGTGCGGGTGCCTCTGGCATCAGGAAAAAAGGTTTTTTTTGGCGAAGAGCTAGGCCCATTACACGGGCGTCACCTGCAGCAATCAGCTGGAAGCTGAACCTTACCAAGAGTCTGTCTTCCTGTGTTCTCCTGGGGGCTGTAGGCAGCCGTCACATTGCCAACCTTTTCTTTAGAATTGCATTGGTCATTGGTGGTTTTAAAGAGCCCCATCTCATCTTTCAGTTGAAATGAGGGCTTTTAATTCCACTGATAGGGGATCCACAGCCTTTGTTCCCCCGAATTGCTTCGGTAAATTTCCAGCTGAGTAAATGTGTGGACTGTAAAGTAGGATGTTGAAAGTATAGCTCATTAAAACAGTAATGATGTCATATTTGATTTTGGAATGGAAAACGTTAGAAAGGAGATTTACTAAGTTTCTGATATAAAAAAGAAACGTTGACACCTGAAAGAGACCTTAACATTTATTAAGCGGCCCCAAGATTCTGAAATTAGAATTTTACAAGATCAGATGAACGTATTCACCGATATTCCACTTTTAAACAAGCTGGCAGTTGTTTGTGTTTAAAAGAGCTGATTGAAGCCGTGGTATGCAGAGCTTCATATAAAAGAGAACAGAAATACGATTAGGAACGATTAGTACTCTCCCATAACAAGGTAAGTCTGTGTCTCTGACCATCAAAACAAGGTCTTATTTTCCTCTTAGCATTTCATTTTGCCAAGGACCTTATGTAACTCAGTGACTATAATTAGAGTTGGTAGAGAGACAGGAGATTACCCATTTGAGATCGAGGATTAGTATGTTTGGTTATGCAGATATTCACAAATTATCACACAAATGGACACTTACCTTCTGCCACCCTGAGATGACCTTAAAAATGAACCTCTGTGACCAATTTCCTCTGCCTGCCTAGCAATTAATGTCGAACGTTTCAACATTAAAACAGTAATTGCAAAAATTATTTGTTAGAATACAGCAGATCTAGAAATATCTAAGCTTAATTATGTTTTGAAATAATCGCTGGTGCAACCATTAAGTGAATCACAAAAGACCCCCCCCCCCCCGGTCAGGAAAATGGATCTCTCCTACAGATAGCGAGTCACATCGAGGCATTTAGTTACTGTTGGTTAGAACTGGAAAAACGAGCGACCTAAGTGGTATGGTCGACGATTTCAGCCGTGCCGGTTCCAATGTTTCAGAAACGGCCGTCCTCCTTGGCTACAGTTTAACCACATGGAAACGCGGTTACTTCAAGCAGGCCAAACGTGCCATGGCACGTATTGTCTCAGAATGGTTCCAGGAACATGACGGCGAATTCAGTTAACTTGAGTGGCCTGTGCAGTCCCCAGTCCTCAACCCAACAGAGTATAACGCATTATCCTGCTGGAGGATATGGTCCAGGCTGTTTGCGGCATCAACATACCGCCGTCTAATCTGGAGCTTGATTACCATCCCAAAAATTGCAGGCACAATGTTTGAGTGGCGCCGCATGGCCCCAGGCGTTGTCACACACAGCGTCCCAACATGGTACAGATTTCGAGAGTTCTCCGTGATTAAACACACCCATCGTACTCTGCTGGCAGATATTCTGCCGTGAAGACCAGGAAACGGGAGTTACCAGGGTGATGCTTCAGTAACCTGCAGGGGTTGCCCAAATTATTCCTCACAATGTATAAATGACTTAGTGGTTCAGAGTTTTCCATATACTGAATGTTGTTGCGGACATAAAATTCAAAGCTATTTGTGGCAAAGAAAACACCGATAAACATTAATGTGGAGGTAATGGAATATATTCTTTATTTTACTACAGTAACAAACTGAGGCATAAATAATGGATAAAAGCAGTTACAGTCACTGACTACCAAGGTCCACGGTGAGCAAAACACAACGTTCTGTAGGGTAGACGGCTAAAACAAAAAGGAGGGAACTGCCCAGGTCGCCTGATCTGGCAACCACGGAATGAGACTCATTAGGCCTATTAACATAGCCTGAGTCTGAGAAAGAAGAGAAAAGACTAAATAAATCGTACTGTGGAGTGCAGAATAGGGTTAACACACACAGAGGCACAGACAAACGCACACGCACACGGACACAGAGAGGCACAGACAAACGCCCCGGACGGATCAGCTCCTGGCCGCCACAGCTGTCGGCTGCTCTGAGGACTGCAGCTGCTTCCCGAGGTACTCCCTGGAGTGAAAGAGATGCAGCCGGTGTTTTTAAACCGCGACGTCGTCAAGTAACACGAGTCAACACCCAGAGACCAAAAGTGTTTAAATATCAAAACTGATAAACAACAGAGAACAGAACCAAAGTTTACTCATCATTCTATTTCCTAAAGATTTTGTTGAGAGAGGCACTGCAACTAAATATTCAGAGAAAACAAAACAAAGCAGTGTTTTAAGAATGGAAACCTAATTTCAATTACTGATTTCCAATACAATTCTAACTATAGGGTACAAGAGTTCCAACTACTACAGGTCTAAAGCATGAGAATTGCCAAGTAAGAACATTAAAACGTTTTCTTTGACGGTTTAAATCAGTAAGGTCTGGTGAAACACGGCAAGACAGCAGTGTCTCAGTGTGTTCTCATCCACATCTGTACCCCAGTGACCAAAGAAATAAACCGTCAACACTGATGGTGCGAAACAGAAGCCTGGGAGAATAAAAACCGAGATTTAAAATTAAAAAAAAAAAAGACAAAAAAACTACCTGGTAACCCCCAACCCACCCAGCCAATCCCAGATGGGTTCTGAGTGTTCAACAAACACAGACACCTGGCCCTCGCCCGTGAAGTTCCGCCAGCTTTGCAATCCTCCGTCTCTATCACAGCCAACAATGCTGACAGACACCCAAAACGTTAACAGAAAGTGTGCCGATCTCCCGGCTGGACCCACCCAGAACAAGGCCACATCGGCACTGCTGAAACTCGGATGTATAAAAAAATCAAGCTCCAGAACAACAAACGGTGCAAACCAAGCAAACACATTGTGTCGTGAATGACATCTCAGCCTCTAAAAGACCTCTAAAAGAAAAGATATCTTAAATTACCAGGGGTGGCGATTTCTTTCCACACAGTTAGAAAACACACCTCGGTTTCTACTTTAAGGTAAGTTTTGAAACAGGCCCCTAGATGTTTTCATTTCTGTACTTGTGTCCATACCCACAGAGCCCCTCCTCACCTTCTGCTGCTTTTCCAACCTGGTTTGTTTTGTATCTACTTTCTACAAACTTAACAAAGACCTCACAGATGGCCATCTCTAGCACACCACGCACCATTTATTGGCAGGATACTAGCCCCCCCCAAAACAATTTTGGCCTTGGGGCCCGTGCACTTCAGAGCCGCAACAAGCAGCAGGAGGCGGATATCAGCAGTGAACGGACTGTACTCCGGGTCGTTATCTGCAGAGGAAGGTCAGCCCATGCGATCCGGTTGGACTCACCAGTTGTGCACCATCAGCTTCTGCACGGCCAGCAGGGCGTTGTAGCGGACCTGCTGGTCCTCATGGTGCATGTGGTTCATCACCAGCTGCTTTCCGCCCAGCTGCTCGATCACGCTGAAAGAGCGAAACAGACTTTGGGCTCAGTAAGTTCGTCGATCAGGGTCTGAACAGAGTCAGTCGGGCTCCCCTCAGAATTATACGCATGATTAGGTCAACTTGTGAAAGAAAAAAAAAAAGGAAAGTACTGAACCTACAAATGCCTGGTCAAAGGAGTAGCGCTGCAATAGTAACCTAGATAAGTCACAACAATAAAATGCTTATCCTAACCCAAACCACAGAAGTAGCGCTGCTATTGTAACCTAGAGAAGGTACCAAACTAAAAACCGTCTGAACCCCACTGCCTCAACACACAGACAACTTCACACACTGTGAGCTTCGACGTGGAGATCCGATTTCCGGAGAGACGCACAGAATACAGCTCACCGGTAATCTGTCTCAGTCCCTATGGTGAGACAGAGGGAGAGACGAGATGAGCGTGGTATTGTGGCGTCCAACATCAGGCCCTACACAGAGGCAGAGAGATGACCAGCTGTGTGGCCATCGCAGAAACAGAGACATTCTGAGATCGTTTGATAAACCCCAGTATTCACAAAGTATTCTAATGTCAACCAAAGTTGGAAATGTGCATACGCTTTTATAGGCGAAGGGCTCTGGGTAGAGAATGGTCTAGAGAAGAAGAATTGGGTGGTATTTGCCAAGAAATATTCATCCTTACAACTGAAGCCCTTTTCTTGCTTATCCTGTAGTTGAATGCTCAAAACATCACCATCAAAAATCCCCTGGGGAGGGGGGGGGGGGGGGGGGCGCGTTAATTTAAGCGATGGTGCGTGAAATTTTAAAAAAGAAGAGTGGCCACACGGAAAATAACAAAAAGCCCGGGTTAGGTGGCGACGA
>JAOYSI010000026.1:1571766-1588261 GCA_025775065.1 Hiodon alosoides | reverse complement strand
AACACCTCATAATACAATAATACAAAGTAAAAGTACAGAACCTTCTTTGCCCCTTCGCCATAGCCCCCCCCCCCCCTCCCGGAGGAGCTTCAACCTTTTCCCCGGATGGGGCCTGAACCGCCAGACAGATGGGAGTCGAGAAATCTTAACAGTTCTGAGGGAAAACCTTATCTTGAGACTCCCACAGCTCTCATGGTCAGGCTGCTAGTCTAAAGCTTAATGAGGCCTTGACAAAGGTATCAAACCTTGCCAGCAGAAACAATCCAACAGTGTATTATTGCATTTAATGTACGTTAAGAAATGGACAGAAATCAAACATAATAATTTCCACAACAATCCGCACGTAAACACTCACGCTCCCTGAGATTTGTATTGTGTAAAGCAGCCTTCCAAGTTCCACCACATTCTCCATGTGAATTTGACACACCTGTAGCCCATGGTCACATTCACTTGTTTTCATTTCACCCTGGATGCAGTCACGTAGCAGAAATTTGAGGATATTAAGTAAGCCCCGTGGAAGTTCCTATGTTTTTAAAAGCTTTAGAAATCAGGGGTAATGCTTTCACTGTCAGGGTCAGTACATAATAATTTATATAATGTCATGATCCTCGATCATGTCCTTGTCCATGTCCAGCAAACACATACAACACAAACACATATCTTCACACAAACAAAACAGTGAAAGGAAAAACATGTTTCAGAATTAATGTGATCAATGTCTTTATGTCGTAACAATGTGAGGGAAATAAGTCTAAGGTTTGTGCTGCAGTGTGTTTGAATGCAATTCAGCTGGTAGTTTGAAAGCGAGACATGTTCATTTGTGGGGCTAATTGAATGTAATTTTGCATGCAAATTTTGAATTTTTTTGTATTTTTTCCCCATTGGCTGAAATTTAAGTAGAACAGTTGTGATAGAAAACGTTGCCGTTTTTCGGAAATATTCAGCCTGAACTCGTGATTAGCCCTTTAAGGAGGGGGCCTAATGTATAAAGAAGTAGTTACAGGGCCTGTGGCCTTTGGCATCCTCTTTCCCTTTAAAACAGGTTGGATCCGTGCAGGACTAACACCTTTGCAAGCTTTGGCCACCTCCTCTGCTTCTCCTGTGGCTTCCTTAAGCAGGTGGAGGATGGCTGCAGGCGGCTGTGTCCTATGTGGGTACCACATCATTCACAGACGGGTGGTCATGTCCTCACACAGGAGTGACGACTCCAGCAACATTCATCTGACGAGTTCCAGGGCTTGCCACAGTACTTCTTTAGACTTTGGACAATGGGAGGGAACCGGCTGAAACCCATGCAGACACAGGGAGAACTTACGAACTACACACGGACTCCCCGAGCCAGGACTTGAACCCAGGACCCTTGGCGCTGTGAGGCAGCAGTGCTAACCACCATGCCACCCTAATGCAAAAGACAAAAAAATAAACTTGAAATATTAAATTTGTGTAAAAAAGCAAGGGTGCCTAAGACTTCTGCACAGTACTGTCTATAATTGCTATATTGTACTATCCATTTTACTATGTTGGTTATTACACATTAAATTGCTTTTTTCCCCCAGAATAATTCAACATTTTAGTTGGAAACACCATATCCATGCTCTGCCGGTGATAGTTTATCCTATTTTAAAGTGTTTCTTAGGATGGCTAGCGTGTTTAGTCCTTCCCAAGCATTTTCATTGAAAGCCTGTGGCATTACTAAAACCTGAATCACCTAGCTGTCAGCCCTATTTCTATGGCTCTTCTGTCAACTGGCTGGAAGAACAAGACCGTCACAGGAGCTGTCGACGGTAGCCACTTGGGCCTTTGTTGTTGCTTTTGAAGTGTAATCACGACACAGCCTCTCTGGGGTAATGCGAAGGCTGACGCCAGGCTACGGCCAGCCAGCCTGACTGATTATCAGTCACAGCTCCTAAACGATTCCTGGAACATGCCTCTTCATTACTTACCACAACTTTGGTGTTCTTGCCAATTTTCCAATTATGGGTATGAAATGGAGATGTGGTACATATAATGTTTTCTGGGAAAGCACACTTCATTTTTTTTACTGTAAACATATTATATATATATATATATATATATATATATATATAATATGAGTTGTTTTGGATACCATGGCATGCTACTTAGCAAAGAAGAAATTGCCAATTGAAACCACACACAGAGATGGATTACAGTGTTTCTTTTGAGATGGCAGCTATTGAGAACACAAAGCAGTCTCACAATATTTCTGTGATGTTGTAGCAGGAAACTAATGTTGAAGCATCATTAATAAAGCCACCGCAATTTGAAAAGAACATTGATAATTGTCTGGGATAATTTGGTTCCCAGTTCCCCAGATGATCTCCCGTGATTCTCCAGGACCTGAAGAGAAAGTTTAAAGTATGCAATTAAATGAGAATGTAAGTCCCTATTAAAAAGTAAGATCTTGTACAACTCTCCAATTAAATGGCCAGCCCAGGGTGTTGTAAACCAATTAAAGAGACTTAACCTTTGTCCTGTGGCAGACTGCAAGCTGTTGTAAGGGAGAGTGATTATTAAGGTCTTTTGACCTATGCATTGATGCCTAATGAAGACAAGCGCCTTCCTCACTCACAGATTAACCCACTCACGTACTGTCCTGGGACTATAATATTAGTTGAAGACTCCACTCTCACGCCATGGTTTTTTTTTTACCTGTGATCAGACCATTTTTGATTGATTGGTGATAGCTGGTTAAGCTACCCATTTCAGTTTAGGTCTCACATTCTCTTTTTCTTTTCTTTTTGAGACTGCTAAGTTTAATGATAGTGATACATGTAGTATGAAATGTACCCCTGCAATGTATAAAGACCTGGCCTTGAGACCAAGCTTAGCTTGGCGATCATTAAACATCTCCCATCCCAAATAGTGACCTCTTTACAAGGGGGGCGATTCATGTTCAGGAGGGTGACTGAGGTTACAAGGACAGAGCTGTGAGCCTTTCTGGGTTCAGCACATAAACAGCTTGAGAGAGTGTTCTCCTGTGATTTGCAGGGATGACTCCAGATGAACAATGGTGAGCACAATCGAATATTAATGTCCAGATTAGAGGATGAATCTTCACGGGGGCCAGAACAGCAGCCTGCGTTATACACTTGTAATTAAAACCCCTGTGTACAGACATCGTTGCTCCGTCACACAAACACTTTGCGCATGAAGTAGATTTTGAGCTCCAGCTCATGTGAGGCTAATAAAACATGACACAGATTCAATGTCTGAAAAGAGTGATATCCAATATCTGTGCAAGGGTGGTACGGTGGATAAACAATTAGCACCAGTGCATCGCAGTGCCAGGGCCCTGGGTTTGAATGAGACTCAGGTCAGCTCTGGCTGTACCCGATGTCTGCCCGGTAAGATTCTGGCATGAATTGAATAATCGGTAACAGAAAAATTTGTCCTCATTATTATGAGCAACCTTGAGCAGCTGTGTTATTTCTATAGTTCATAGTCGATCAGAAGACGTTTTATCCAGTGTATCTTATGTAGCCTGAAAATTTTAAAAATTTACTTTTAATCTATGTATGTCGTGGGATTTGTGGGATTTGAAACTAATAACTACCAAATAATAATCCAGCTCTACCACTTTACTCCCCACATCACCAGCCCCCCCTCAGTTAAGAGCCAGAGAGCGAGAGAGAGTAAAGGGGGGAGTCTTGATAAGGGGATACCCCAGATTGCTCACGACTCACGGGGAGCTTGGTCTGTTTACAAACTATGCATCACATGCAACAATCAAGGGGGATTTCACAGCTACATGGAATAATGAAGGAATTCAACATCACTGCTGTTGCATTTGGATGGTAATGGGAAACAATACTTCACACAAGGGCTATCTGTGAATCTGGTCGCTGTCTTGTGCTTGCTTCTGACCAATGAGCTGTTTCGAATGGCAAAGAGCGTGATGTGGAAAAAGCTCAGGAGGTACAGAAACAGTACTCTCTTTTAATTAAAAGCTTTTGGAGATTTTGGTATGGTTGATGGGTGTGATTTCATTTGGTTGTTTATTAAAAATGAAGGGGAAAATAACACACATAGACTACTTGCTGTCTATTATTCAGAATCTTTGTTTGAAGCAAATGATCCATGTGGTTGTGAGAACTAAAGCATCACATTTTGCTCCCTGTGAAATGCCCATCCCCAGAGGATTCTGGGATAATTTCAAGACTTGCTTTAGACACAATTGACATTGAAGGCTTATCTCTCTTATCTCGTCTTGCTTTTAGTACCGAAGGTTAGAGAATCATGCTGACTCCAGTCAGAATTACACAACAAACATTCTGAAATCATAGCCAACAGATGGCCAAAGTTTTTAATAAATTGTGCTCAGTTGCATGGACGTTAATGTTACCAAAATTCTCATTCAATCTGACCCACAAATGGAACAGATAATGAAAAATTTACAATATTGACGCATATTCATTACGTTATGGATTCATGTTGTACACCTTGTTGAGAAGACTCCTTGACGATGGCCTACACAGCCATGTTTAAACACCCTGTTCAGAAGACTCCTGCATAGCGGCCTAAAGATGCATGTTGTACACCCTGTTCAGAAGACTCCCTCACAGTGGCCAATGGGAAATTACCCCATGCTCAGTTTCAGGGGGAAAATAACTTTTTTTTGTATTTTTTTTTTTTTTTTGCGCCATCAATAGTTACGTTAAGTTCTATGTATTAAAAAACTTCAGCAACAAAATGTTCTCTTTGTCTGTAATGAGATGTCAGAAATGGTAGTTCTTTTTACCTTCCTTTGTACAGTTTTTACGTTCAATATTTGACAGTTAAAAGCTTTAGTAAGAATCTTTAGTCCATTATTCAAGACAGATATAATGCATTTAAGTCAGATTACATAATACGATTATTTTGTATTTTTACTGGCAAAAAAAATTGAATAGCCGAGGGAAAAGTCTGGTACACAAAATCAACGTAAGTTAAACGTAGTGAAGAAAAGAAAGGACAGTAATAACATAGTTAAATTAAAGATAATGTTGTTCAAAATTAAGGCGGCATATTTTAGCTTGTTTTCCTCTTCGTTTACATGATTTTCACAACATTCTTTGTTGTGTAGACTTATTTTTTATGCAGAGAGCTATGTGATAACGAGAATGGATGTCATTTTTTATTGGGAACAATATAAACTAGCGTAGAGTCAAGGTAATTTGCATTATTTTTTTTTAATTTGCAAAATCGGTTGATAAAATGAATTAATATGTAAATGGCAAAGCAGAACAAAAATTGTGAGGAATCTGTCTTAATACATTTCAGTTTTTGCATATAGATTGGCCCTATGTCAGCACACAACCTAAATCAATAAATTTATTCAAATCAGGCATAGTTAAAAACAGTGCAAAGCATGCGAGGCTGGGGACATTCAGCCCTTTAACTAGGACTTCCGACTTCTGGATATTTAAAACCATTCTGATTGCTTTAAGAACAATGATTCTTTTTTCATCAAAGAAGCAAACAGAATTTTATCCCTGCGTTTAAATCAGTCTGTCAGTCTAATATAATCAGCATAGGGACAATGGACCTGTCGAAGAGCAATTTCCGGATCAAACACAGAAATTCAGTAATTTTTAAGAAGTGAAATGCAGTAAGAATATAAAGGTTTTGCCACAAAGAGCATGCGTCGGGAAACAGGAGTTCTTGGAAGACAAGAGCCCAAGTGGCCCAAGCAGTGATAACAGCGGAGAGAGTAAAGCTTGGTGCCGGTCCTGATCCATTATATGTTCTTCCATACTGATTCCCGGCTGTCCACTAAACAGGGGAAGTGCTGGGCAGGTAACAAATCTTGCCGTGCTGATAATGGATCTAGTCGCTACCCACACTGGGAGATGCAGGCCATATTGATCCTTTGTAAGCAATGTTAGAACTCCCGATTGAGAGGATGTAGACATCAACCACCCAGAATGAGGTTGTTGCTTGTTGCTAGGTGTACTGTTTGTGTGAGAGGGGGGATTTACAACTTCAGTCTATGCAAGTGCTGAAAATTGCACAGACCCCATGCTTAGGCAGATCCCCCCGGTAATAAGAAGTCTGATACGCCTCAGAGAGAATTTTATGACTGAATATCTTAGGGTTGAACAATTAAAAATATATTGTTTAGGACAGCATTGTGTAGTCTTAACCTTGGATGAATATAGTTGCATTTGAGTGATAAGGTATAAACATACAACTTATAAGTTCTTCTTGTTTGCAACGTTATTTTCATTTAGTCTCCTGCAATCTCTGGAGATTAGCTAAAACTAGCTATTTTGCTGTTCCAAGAGAAAGAAAAACTAAATCTGATACTACAGCCTTCTCATACTTAGCTTTTCATACCATGGAATCAGATTTTTCAGGGAGATAAATATTCAATATATATTTTTAATCTTGTTTATTTAAAACAAGATTAAAAACCTGTCTATGTAAAGACCCCCTCACTGCACAGTACCATATATAATGTAGCGCTGGGCTACGGGGCAAGGCACAGACGAGGTGAAGAACCCAAGGTCAAGGATAAAGGATATTATTATGCCATAAACAAAAGCACAAAACCAAGGTAGAAGGTGGCCAAGTTGAGATGACCGTCCTTCAGGGCTTCTCTGCCGGTGGGACTGGGGTAAAGGTGAGGATGTTTGAGGGAGTTGAGGAGAACAGCTGGTGTCCTTGTGTCATCCACAGGGTTTCTTCCTCCTCTGCATCTGTGAAAGATAAGAGCGTCACTCACTTAACCTGCAGACTACTTTCTCACTGTGTCCTGGAGGGCCCTTTTGTAGGAAGGCAGCCAATTATGGGAACAGCCGACAGCTGTTCCTCTTCCCCATTGGCTGCCTAATTGAATGATGAGGCCCTCAGCGCTGTCCAGGCTTGAGTGCAAATGGGTGGTGCTGAACAGCTGAGGGCTTTGGTAGGCGCTGTCCTTGGTGCTGAGGCCTCCTCCCGTGAGGGCAGGTGACCCCTAGCGGTGTTGTACAACATATATATATATATATAGTCCTGGTAGCAAGAACCAAGAACCAAGAACAAACCACCAGTAGTGCACTGTGTGCTATCCCTCCAACTTTCCACAAAGTGTTCAGCTCCTTAATGATTTTTTTTATTATTCAGTATTATTCCAAATCAATCAATCAATCAATTTATTTTTATAAAGCGCTTTACATACAGAGAAATACAATATGGCCCAGGCCTGACCCCCAAAAAGCATGCCAGTGGCAACAATGGGAAGGAAAAACTACCTAGGCTGGCAGGAAGAAACCTTGAGAGGAACCTGGCTTAGTGGTGGAGCCCATCCTCTGCTGGCTGGCACAAGGAGCTGAATTAAACAATCGAATGTCCATATTGTTTGATGCTCTCCAGTCGAGGAGTTCCAAGATATTGTAATATCCGGAGGAGAGCGTTGGGGGCCCAGATGGCTGGAGTCCAGTCTAATGGTCCAGTGGTTGATTTGGTGGAAGTGATGCAGTCCTGCAGGATGCCTCATGTGATTGCTCGAAAGAGAGAGATATTAAAAGTGAAACTTTGTGAGTGGTCACAGCTACATATATCTATTGCAGCATAAAAAGAGGGTGAGTGCCGGACACAAAACATGGCCATGAAGGTGGTCCGACTGCCTCTGGGGTCAATGAAAAATCATACAGTTTTTTTCCCTTTTGGCACTGGGTTGTCTGGTTTTTTGATTCCCTCTGGAAAATACAATCTGTTCATCACTTTGTGATAAATTCTATAACAAATACAATTAGTTTGATTAACTGATCACAGAGGTGCTCCAAAGTTGTGAATTGAGCAATTTTGAAACTGCAATCAGATTGGACACCTTGTACAAATTGTGCCTTGTACAAATGCTGAAGATGATAGTAAAAAAAAAATGATAAAACTGTAATAATAAAATATCTATAATTCAGAGCACAATGAATGATATTATCAAGAAGTTAAGCACCCTTAGTTAAATATTGAGATCTTGAAATTGACTTGAGAGGTGTTGGTGCTGTGTAACTTGACTGCATATTAAAATACTCATTAAAGTCTCATTTTAAATAAATCTCCCATAAATTTAAAGTTACAATTACTAATTTTATAACGTAGTAATTTTAATTAATATTTAAATCAACTTAACACAGACAACCTGGTAAAAATGTAAGATTTAATTTACAACAAAAAAGGTTTTACAAAGAACATGCACAGACACACGTGGATAAAGAAACATGTATGGAATTTGATGATGATGGCAATGGTGTTGGACAAAATTTCAGTGGGACATTTCAGCCTCAGTGATCACATGTGGGCTGAAGATTGGTTCGAACAAAAGAAAAAGCAAAACAACACGTTTATCTAAGTTATCCAAGTCTTTGAAGAGGTATTTAAGAGGCTTCTTCTGGACACTCCAGGAAACAGGGTCTGCTTGAATCTTAGCTAAGTACTCAGCATGGGCCGAGGAATATGCAAACAATTGTCGAAAAACTTCAGTTTAAGGGAACCGGTCGCTGTTTTTCCCTGAATTAAAGTAGTCACTTTTGGGGTAAGCCTCCTCCAGGTCAATTACGTTGACTTTATTTACTTTACTAATGGTGCACTAACCAGCCTCTGCAGAGCTTTTGTCTCCCTGTTGCTTTTGCCTGCAGGAGAGAGTGAGGGGGCTGTTCTGGTTTTGTACTGAAGTGTAATTTGTGGATTATGGGTTTATTTACAAGTTTGAAAACGACGGCTTGGGAGCAGAGGCTAATGACGTCCTTCCATGGTAACACAAAAGAAGATGTCGTTTGTTGGACTGTCAGTAGTTTTACAGTCCTGATAGGGCATTGCGCTAAAAACTGCCCTCAAGTCCGAACTGGAGCTTGAGAAACCCAGGCTTAAAAAGTTGAGTATTAAAGTACCAAAGGAAATCAGAAGGGTTAAAGGCAGGACTTTTTATAAACATTACTGGTGAATCTATTAGTAACATAAAGTTAATTTGGGAGAATCTAAAAAAGCCTACTGAGAAAGATCAGACTAAAACACAAATCAACTAGATATAAGTTTAAATGTTAACTTTCACTGATAAAACATCACCAGTACTTTGTTGACTCTCTAGAGATACTGGCACAAAATATTCACCTGAATATTTAGACCTAGTCCCAGTGAATGACACTTAACCCATCTTCTATACTAGAGGTTGATGTAAGTAGGATAATTAGTTCAATAAAAAAGCTAAAATTAGCTACGGATTTGTATGGATGTGGTGATATGCTGAAGTAGTACACAGGGCTAATGGGTGGACCAGAACAGATGATACAGACACATAGGTTAGGGAAGCGCTGGGCTATCACCCCTAAACTAAACAAAAGATTCAACAATGGCTTTGAGGCCCCGTTTTTGGGCTTGGAAGGTAGTAACAAGGCCTGATCGCAGACACAGTCATCAGGCGGTCTGGGTAACTACTGGCTCCCCCAATGCATCATCTGGGCTGTCTACAAGCAAAGAACAACATAGTGTGTTAACGTAATGGCGAGACTTACATGCTTGAAGGCTTCTTCTCCGCTTAGTTTGGCAGTGCTGTTTCATACTCCCTGATTCCCTGAAGCTGCTTGACACAATCTGTGAGCGAAGCTGGTTGCAGGCAATCCGGCTGTGGCGCTGCCTGGAAGTGGTTTATCCCTGGTGCCACTGTCAATAGTGCTGAACCAGGAGCCAGAGACTCAAACTGAGGTTGGGTGGCTGCCCTCATGTTAGGGACATCCGGCAGCCTCTCGTGGCAACACTATTGTCTTGACCCCTTCTTTATTTAAAAAATGTCGAGACTGACTACTACAGTGCAGCTGCACCACAACTCTCTCTTTAGCACCAATTCAGCAACTGCGAAACTGAATAATAGAAAACAACCTTTCCTGAAATCCAGTGAACAACCACTCCTTCTCTCTCTTTCTTGTTTATGGTCCATCTGTGAAACTTAGGAAAAGCTCAGCTAGCAGCTAGCACTGCTGATGTTACTTATACGGTATCATATAGGCTATTTGACATCTCCTCATTAATCTGGTGAATTTGATGTGTTAAATAGCAGTTTACTACATAGAACTCATGCCTTATAGTAGTAGATGCTACTAAGGTTTGACCACCAGCTGGGCTCTCTGATTTTAATCAAGTAATAATCACATAACCACTGTATTTAAACCAAGAAAACTTTGCTAAAAATTGCTACCACCATTTGGATATATTATTGAGGTATGAACTTTTCAAGTGGGATGATACTTTTAAATTTGCAGATGTATGTCTTTGATAAAAACTTTTTTATGGATGAGCACTTTTTGTTCATTGTGCTTGATATGTGAAAGGCCTGATGTGCTTTATCTGGTAAGTGTTACTTTTTATGCGCTTTTACCTCTGCTATGTTGACTGTGTCATTGTCTGTCTATACATTGTGTGTTGCATTCTGTGTGATTCCGTGTCTGTTACTAGAAGACTGCAATGTGTTGCTGTTGCTGTGCAAATGTTGCATAGTATTTAAATGTATAGCTGTAATTAATTTTTTGAAATATATGCTGCTACATGTACTGTCATTTTAATCGTTTATTCTGTCCAAATAATACAGATGGAAATTAGCTCATAAATTCAATGTAAACTTAATAAATATGAACTATCCCTATCAAAAAAATTAAAAGATTAAAAAACAGGGAAGTCTTTTCCTCTTATGACAGGTTCCAGGTATGAATGTTTATTTCTTATCTCCTTGCTGGATTTACATCTTCGGGGTATAGGGCACATAGTTTAATTATTGGATTAAACTGTCAAATTTGAGAAAGAAGTCCCTTACATTTTTATATTTTTTACAGTGTGTTAGTAAATTAATCTCTGTCTTGGCCTCTCCTTTCTCAAAGTGAACCTGTTCTACCTGGCTTGCCAGGTCCATCTGGGACTGCCTTTTTTTGATGACTGTGGTCATATAGAATTTGGCCAGGATTTTCTCTGCTTTTTGTTACCATATATTCTGCCAGTGTAGCTTCTGTTTAGGTCCAATAGCAAAGCTTTTTAGTATTTTAGAGTTTGTATCCCAATGGTTAAGATAGGAGTGTTTGAGGGTTTTTGTTTTTGCAGTGTTGTACCGGAGTTGGCTGATCTGAGTGTGGCTATCTGCTATTGTTTTACATCAATTGATGGACTCCCAATAATAATTTTATACAACCCCCAGCCTACAAATTGTAACATGAAAACATTAGAACTGAAGGGTTTGATTTTAAGCAGGCTCTGGATCACCAGCTTGTGAATGACCTTTATCCAGAGATACTCTGGACCTCGAGGGGCACAGTCCTGCTGATTTAAAAATTATCTTTCAATTTGCACTGACTTTCACCTAAAAACACAGGGAAACAGATAACAGGATTTCCTTTTCAAACAATTAAGGTGGGGAAAAGAAACACCAGTGTAATGCACCACAGGGTACAGGAACAGACTGTCAGACGGGTGTAGGTCAAGTACCAGCAGGACAAAGCAATCAAGGATCTACTTGGAAAATACAAAGTCGTAGTCGGGTCAGGCAAGGCAAGGCACGGCAGGGCAAGGCATCCAGGGAACAAGGCAAGACAGGAATGAATAATCAAAAGATGCTGTAGAGAAACAGAAAAGACTTCACAATGAGTGAAGGTTAGTGATGGGCTTATGTGTGGAACAGAAAACTAAGTTGGAAGGTGCAGGGCCAATGGGAGCAGAAGGTGATTAAAACAGGGCTTCAGGAATGTTACATGAGTGATTAGAGATAAGTGACTGATAATATCTACTGCAGAACTGGGGCTGTGTTGTGAACTGTTACAAACAGACACTGTGGCCCTCGAGGACAGGAGTTGCCCAGCCTTGAATCAAAATGTATCTGCAAGTAAAGTAAAAAAAAAAAAAAAAAGTCCAGTTGACTTCTTTTATTAGACATCAAATTGAGAGGTCAGAAAGGGAACCCTGAGATTGTATTAAAGAAGCTGTGTCATACGTTTTCTTTAAAAACTGTGTAATTTCTGAAAGTCATTTCAGAGTGATTTTCAAATGTATAAATGTCTGGGGGAAATATGCTATACTTACTTTATCATTTCTTTGTACATTGAACACGTTTGAAATGGTAAAATAGACTCGGGACTCTATTTAAATGAGAACAGAAGCAGATTTACATGAAAACACAGTATTGTGCAAAAGTCTTATATTTGCAAATTATATGTAAAATAATTCTGTGAAGTGAAGATGCTTTCAAAAATGAAAATAAAAGTTTCTAAAAAAATACTAAAGCATACTACAAAGGGAAAACCAAAATAAATGAATATTTATTATAATAATCATAATATTATATAAATCAATATTTGGTGTGACTGCCCTTTGCCTTTTAAACCGCATCAATTTTCTTAGGTACACGATCGTTTTATGAGAAAATCAGCAGGTAGATTGTTCCAAGCATCTTGGAGAACTTTCCACAGGTCTTCTACAGACATTGGCGGTCTTGCTTGCTTCTGTCTGCACAGGTAATCCCATTTTTCTGCCTAAATAACCACACAAACGTTGGTTGTTTATGATGGAAAAAGGAGTATTAAACATTACAGGTTTGTTTGTCTATTTTCGCCTTCTCTCTCTTTATCAGAAGCGAAACAGTTTGAAACAAGATGGGTATGCATTTAAGTATTCTTGGCTTGTGTTTATTGCCAGAAATAGTTTACATGCAAGGCAGTTACACACACGCAACAGCAGGGACTTGGTTGAGCTGGTTTGAGAGAAAAATGCTGATGGCGTGACTCCAGAAAAGAACATGTTTCTGTGAGATGGCCCATGCCAGTTTCATCACAGCTTGTGCACTGATGTTAGCTGTAAATTTGCTTGGATTATGCCCCGGCTGAAAATAACCTTGTCTGCAAGCAAAGAGCAATGTCTAGAGAAAATGCTGTGTGTAAGCATTATCAGATTGTCCTAGATTGTCAACATTGTAATGGTCTCTGTGAATGATGTTTGGTGTAAGGTAGATCATGTGTCCCCAGAATCAAAGGCACATATAGCCGTATGCATCGCTAATAAATTAAATAAATCTTCATTTTTTTGTTACCAAACAAAAAATATGATTTTCTAGCAAATATTTAAATGAAATTAATGCATGCATTAAAATATCCTAATATTCTAAATGCTTAGCTGTACTTTTAGTATTTTAGAACTGCAATGAAAGCTGTTGAAAAGAAAAGCATAATGCGCTGGGGGGGAAGTGAAACATGGGGCTGATTAGTTTTCCTTTTTTGTTAGGTTAGAGACGTGCTGTGTGGCCCTCCTGGGATTCCTTAAACGATCACCCTTGAAAAGGAAGTCAGAAAGGAAGGTGAACTGGGGGAGACCAGGGCATAGTCTGGTCTCTCCAAGCTGTTGCAGAGAACTGGGCATTGAGAGCTGTAGTGGGTGGTGCAAGGGGGGCCAGCAGAGCGGTAACCTGCTCTCCCCTTTTGGGGTGTTGTGCTGTTTAGTCTTGGGGAGAGATAACAATTTTCCACTCTTAACTGAGTTCTGTTTGTGTGTGTTTCCTACTAGTTAAAAACCGCCATGTGTGCAGTCGCCTCCAGCAGCTGAGAGAAGCAGGAGTGCTGTAGTGGTTGGGGAGAGCTACCTTAGGTTCAGAAATTACGTGGGTGCAGTAAGTCTTTTAAGTCAATGTGGATGTGTGCCGTAGTCATTTAAGAATTATATGATTTAAATAATTTCCTTTGAACCGTACATTTAAATGCATTTTAAATTTTTATTTTTCAGTTTTATTTATTTATCATTTTATCTGTGGCTGTTCCATTGGATAGGTGGCTGGAACCGAACCAAGGGTAGTGTTGGGGCAATCCGTGACAATACTGACTGCTACCTAGAATGCTGAGTGATCTGTCTCAAAGCTGCGCTAGTAATTACTGAGCTAAAGTACTTTGATTTCACAGACCCTTTGATTAATCAAAATCACTCAAAACATTATTAGGAAACCAGAGACTTTGCCCTAGCAGTCAGGATGCGCTGCACACAAAATAAAGTGTCTTTGAGTGAATGGGGAGCATGGTCCTGGCCCAAGTAAAGTGCACAGGGGAGTAAAAATAGAAGTAAAATCTCACAGAGTCGTTTTCCATGACCGTTTACTCTCTCGCTCAATTTAGCATACTTCTCAGAATTCTTGGGTCCTTAAGGGGAATAATCCATATGTTATGGTTCATATTTCATATTTGAAAGAAAACCACTGGTAACCTTATCTAGTAACAACTTAGTCAAGAACAGGTTGAAGGATGAGTCACATGACCATATCACTTTTCACCACTGCTTGGTAGTCCACAGCCACATGCATTGCCAGGTGTGATGGACAGGCACTTCTGCCTGACTGTAGTATCCTGCTCTGTGGGTGTCTTAAATTTAACTGGCTGCTCTTGCCCCAGGTTGGTTTCTAAGATCTGCATGATCTAATATCTTCCCTTGGCTTTATCATCACTGTGATTTATGGTTGTTAAAGAGAGTCAAGCAGCTCACAACTCTATATAGTAATATTTAACATATTGCTAAGTGAATCCGTTAAACTTTGTGGGGAGAGACATGAAACAGCTTCCCATGTTTCCTCATCAGTAATTTTCTAGTAGTTTAAGAAACCTTGTATTTATAATGATAAATGTCCCTGAGATTTATATTGGGATTCATAAAGGCCACTAAATGCCAAATTTATTCAGCTATCGGGAGAACAGTACTCTCAGATAACCTGGTTGTATTTATTGCCTTGCTGAATCCTAATCCTAATCACCCAGACAAGCTGCTTTCCCAAACGTATAACCATGATTGTAAAATCTTTGTTTGGATCGCTGTAGGGCATTCTCCACCCCATTAGTCATTGCCAAATGATATGCTGTATTCAATTTTGTAAGCTCTGATCTCCTCCAATTGGGTTAACCCTAGTCTGTACTTTAATTTCTTTCTTGAGGTGTAAGAAATAATAATTTTGCCAAAAGTTCCAGCTGTGCAACAGCTTGAATATGATTTTCGCAAAAGTGCCAGCCCAATAATTAATTGACACCTGCACCAGCGTTATGAGGGGGCCTTATTGAAGTTGCAGCTGAAAACAGTGTCATGGAAAATAGCACAGCATGGTGAGTTTTTGGTTCCATGCCAAACCTTGGGTCCACCCTCCTCACTCAATGTAAACTTAAATTAATGACAATTTCATTCTTATAAGTGAATAAAACTTTTAGTTATAAAATCGACTTGGGTGTTGACAATTGAGAAACCAAATGTTCAACTTCTAGATATAGTTACATTTATTTTTCAATAGTGTATCTGCTGGTTTTATTTGAAAATACTGTTTTACTGGCCTTTCAAAGATCACGATTCAAAGGAGCGATTAAGCAAAATCTCACTCAAACTGTAACAAACATTAAATAGATACATTTTTAAAGAATGCACAGAAATGCAGACCAGCCAAGTGGACTATTTAACATTATGAACATTACTTAAGTTGCCATTTGAAATCGGAGTAACATGTCTGTCGCTGAAAGTGATTCAATGGCACAACCAAGTGAATCATTCATGGCAGCTATGCTGACTTGCATAATCAGCAATTTGATCAGACTGAAGACAGCTTACTTGCTTATTATTTGTCATTACACTTGACATATACATGAGGTTGTAAACAGATTGTATGAGTGATTCTGCAGTAAAGCAGGCTGCAAGTACAAGAGAGAAGGTAGGTCTCTCTGGTGAAGGTCCCAATGGCCCATTATAAGAAAGTTTTACAAATTTAAGAACCTGATTTGTCACTTGTGCAGACATAGGATTGTATTGAAGTCCTTCTTGAGGACAGAAACCTGAGTTTGCCATCTGACTTTATTACCTCTGTAATTTGCAGTCAAAAGCTGGTAACCTTGGGTCTAAGTGTTCAGCGGTGACTAATAGAGTCTGACAACAGGACTGACATAAATGAGAATGGAGAGGAAAACTAGATGCCCAACAGTCAATGATGCAACATCATAGCAATGTAACAATAATGATATGGTATAGCTGAGAAGTAATGTAGTTATCCTTTTTATATAACAGAAAGAAGAAACAGACTATGTGATTAGTATGATTAGAACGGGGGGAAACTAATTATGTCATCAAACCTACTTCATTGCAACTGAGCAAGAAAGTTTCTGAATTTGTGAAAGAAAAAATGTTTTATACTTATTATTATTTTTAGTATTTATTTAATCTCCTTATTTTTTAAATTTTTATTTTATTCTCATCCTTTCTTGGTTTATTTATTGTCTTCTGCACTTTATGATTTAACTTCAGAGAACTGCAGTGTCTTCTGCACTTTATAATTTAACTTCAGGGAACTGCAGGGACTTTTGCACTTTATGATTTAACTTCAGAGAACTGCAGTGTCTTCTGCACTTTATAATTTAACTTCAGGGAACTGCAGGGACTTCTGCACTTTATGATTTAACTTCAGAGAACTGCAGGGACTTCTGCACTTTATGATTTAACTTCAGAGAACTGCAGTGTCTTCTGCACTTTATGATTTAACTTC
>JAOYSI010000026.1:1553861-1571666 GCA_025775065.1 Hiodon alosoides | reverse complement strand
GATTTAACTTCAGAGAACTGCAGTGTCTTCTGCACTTTATGATTTAACTTCAGAGAACTGCAGTGTCTTCTGCACTTTATGATTTAACTTCAGAGAACTGCAGTGTCTTCTGCACTTCATGTCATTGACTCCTTGCTTACTGGGGCACGTAGGCTTTTTGCACATTAGAAATGGTAGGACTCGCTGAGCAGCATGTGGATAGGAAAACTTTTAGTTCCTGGTAAGTCACTTTATGAGCAGCATAGTCTTGTCGAAAGTAGCATGGCTTTTCCCCTCTTTCAGGTGGCACTTTCAATACTTTCATAAAGCAGAACTGTTAATGTTCCTCTCTGAAAACTGTAGACCAGAGAGCAACAAAATGCATCTCAGCAATCGTTTCAGAATTTACCATTCCACAGCCGTCTTATCTGTTAGCAGCTGCTCAGTCACAAATGAAAATGAAAAGTTTCAGTATTTCCATGAAGCTGTAAGCCTTGTCAAGATGTGAGAATGCATGACAAGTAATTGTACTAATTATTTCTCCTTTTTGGTGCAATACTGAGTTCTGCAGGCTCTTCACAAAAACATGGTGTCGATGTGGTCTTTCAACACCACGTCCCTGGAGATTTTTTCTAAATATTAATATATTTCTTTTCCACAGCATTTCTTAATATAATTAATTAACATATTCATATAATTAATTGATTTATTAACTTCTGGTTAATACACCTCCAGGCATTTTTGCTCTCCTACCTTGCTGAATCAAGGCCACAAAAAAAAGACATATTTGGTTGTTGCCAAACAAAAGACCTATTGAGGACTGGGTTGCATTTACTCCTAAGCACATTTGTATTGCCCAAAAGTTACATTTAAGATGTTAGAAAAAGGCCCCCATAGGTTCCATAAGTGACTTGCAATAATTGGCTATGTGCCTTTCATCTATCAGAAAATACATGCTCTTAGGTCTTAAGAGAGACCTTAACAAATTCAGTTTTAAAAGGGATTTACTTCTCTTGGAAATGGAAAACAATTCCCTATCTACATGAGAAATGTGTGTCGCAAAGTAAATGACATTTGGAAGGATTTAATTGGTCTGAATTGCTACTGATTAGTTGCAATCTGCCTTCCTCCTTAATTTCTTAAAAGTTTGCTATTTTTAATTTATACAAGAGGCCCTTTTGATTTGTACTGCTTTCAAAAACTGCAGATTTGATGGTTCATTCATCTCATTAATGAATGTTCAGGTTTTACCAATACTTCTAATTACCTTTCTGTTATACACATTTGATTCCTAATGGTACTGAACTTAAGAGACAAAAGCAATACAGATGGAATTCCTTGATTAGTCACTTAGTCGCTTAGTTCTTTTTCCACTTTGCATCCTAATGAACAGCAGGAACTCAAACAGCAATTTCACAACACAGACTGTAAATAAAATGGGTCCTATATTGGTGCTTAGTGAGAAAATTTAATTTGGCAGCAAGGTGTGTCTACCTGAACACATTGTTCTGAAATTATTTTTATTTATTTAAATATTCTTTTTATAGGTGATGCAAATCCTCTTTGAACTTTGGTTCTTCAGCTGTATAATGGCTGTTGGAGGGATGCTGTGGAATGATGCAAACAACAGGGCTTGTGTCTGGTCAATTGTAACAAACTTGTTGACCTGCCATTTGGACCTCATCAGCATTGAGAGGGAGAGGAAAAATTAAGTTTTTTTGGACAGTTGTAGTCCATTGTCCCTACAATACAAACTCATATTTGCAATGCAATTTCATTAGCGAGCCTGTTTGAAATTAAACAAATGTATCTAAATTAAAATTTAATGATGAAAGACAGAAGGACTGTGACAAACAGGAATGTAGTTGTACAAACAAACATGTTAAGAGTGTAGAAACGGAACACGTTTTACTTTTGAGCATAGTCTACTAAGTGATCACTGCACATCATTGTGTGAGCGATACGTTAAAAAATAAAGGACTTGTTTGTGACAATAATCTTGTTTTGTCTCATTATACTATTTTTAAATGTAAATTTAAAGCCTTAGTCTTTAAAAAAAATTTAAAAATTTAAATTTATTGGACAATGTATTGGTTCAATGGTTCAATTTTTATTTTATTTTTTTTTTAACAAAGTTAAACTACACTAAGCTAAAGTCTGCCCTAAACTCTTGGGTGGGCCATGGTTTTTCGGGGATGCAAGAGGAACTGGAGAGAGTAGGCCAGCACCGGGTCTGAGAAGACAGACTGCGGGTCACTCTGCTTGGGGCTGTGTGTTCTTTAACATCGCTATCCTGCAGGTTTGCAGACAGCAAACAGAGGAGGAGTCACCATTTGACGCTGGCGTTGGCTACTCAATGGCTTTTCATAGGAGAGACAAAGAATATCCTCGAGCTGAAAGAAGACACACAATTCAGATAATTTCTGAGTTTAATATGATTCTTATTACTATTATGCAGATGACACTCAACTCTTTCTCTCATTTCCTCCTTCACGAATCTCTGTGATTCTCCCCCTCCCTCCGGGATGTGTCCACATGGATGGCTGATCACCCTCTCAAGCTCAACATGGCGAAAACTGATCTTCTGTACCTCCTGGCCAAGCACTCTCCTTTCCTTGATGTCTGCATCACAGTGGAAGGAACCACAGTCTCATAAGCCGCCCTGTCAAGAATCTGGGAGTCACCCTGGACCACGACCTGTCCTTCAAGGATCACGTAGATTTAGTGACTCGATCCTGCAGATTCATTCTCAGCAACATTAGGAGGATCTGTCCCTTCCTAACCAAACAATACATACAGCTCCTGGTCCAGGCACTGGTGATATCATGCCTGGACTACTGCAATTCTCTTCTGGTTGGCCTGCCAGCTTCATCGATCAGTCATCTTCAGCTAATTCAGAACGCTGCTACCCCTTCCTTCAAAGGAAGTTCACTCACGCCACCCTGCTGCTCGGATCCACCACAAGATCCTCACCCTTACTCATCAAGCTGCCTTCGGTTTTGCCCCTGACTGCCTCCACTTGCTAATCTCAGCATACTACCCCACTTGATCCCTACAATCCTCCACTGCCAGACGCCTAGTGGTCCCTTCCCTTCGGATGCGATCATTGTTCGGGCGACTCTTCTCAGTACTCGCATTGACATGGTGGAACGCCCTTCCTGAGGATATCAGACAGTGTGAGGTCTACACCATCTTCAAGAGAAAACTAAAAACGTACCTCTTCTGACAACACCTCACACTTCAGTCCTGAAACCCCCCCCCCCCAGGAAATTCTCGGATGCTTATATTTATGCTTGGAATACCCTTGTCTACATATTTGATGATTAGGTATAGAATGTTGGGTTAAATATGTTTATTATGTTATGTTATGTTATCTCTTTGCAGCATTAGTCTTTTACATACTCTACATAGTCTTTGTTAATAGAGCAAGATATCTCAGTTTTGTATTGCACTTGTGAACCCTGAATCTACAGCACTTTGTACATCACTCTGGACTAAAGAGTGTCTGCTAAATGACAAAATGTAAATATAATGTAATAAATTTGTGTTTAGCCCTGGAGGTTTTGTGTAACTGGAAATACTTTCTGAAATATTGATTTCAGCTAGGTATCATCTGCATTGTAATGTAAGCCCTGAACCGGAAGTTTAAGATCTACTTAAGTCCAAATTAATAAATAATTTTTCCTTCTTTGTTGCTATCATAATGGTTAAGCTAAAAATGTCACAAACGTAATATATGATCTATAAGTTCAGCTATTTGAGTTGGGAGAATGAAAATAAAATTTTCTTCCAAGACACACTTGCCACTAACTGGCCACTAAGTGCCAGCAAAGCAGAAAGTATTTCTCTCTCACGCCAGTAAATTTTGTTTTGTTTTGTGAAATATTATATCACAAGAGATTCAGAAGCTACTGAATATCACTGCTTTAAGTCATGGCAGGGCAATCATTGTGATTTGGTATACAGTAAGATCACCTCATGTCAAGTAAGTAGCAACTCGTTGTTCTATGCAAACAGAAGTATTTGTCTCTAGTATGTAAGTACATTTTTTCCTTTTTTTAAAGGTTTTTAGCAATTTAACAAGTAAAA
This sequence comes from Hiodon alosoides, assembly GCA_025775065.1. NCBI lineage: Eukaryota > Metazoa > Chordata > Actinopteri > Hiodontiformes > Hiodontidae > Hiodon > Hiodon alosoides. The sequence continues at coordinate 1,567,598 of JAOYSI010000026.1, read as the reverse complement.
AAATATATATCTTGTGTATTCTTAAACATTAGTCATTATGAGGCCTTATTAGAACTGATTATTAGAACTGGTATTAGAACCTGTTTAATCAATCAGTACTGTACCAAGCTAAGCTTACAATAAATAAAAAAATGATTCACATTTTTCAAGCCACTTTGATGTTTTCAGTTGATAAAATATTTTGTTGCACATTCTGAATAACACAAGTTGTTTTTAAGAAAGATTTAATTTTTATTAAATGGACATGATCTAATCCCAGGTATCTATAAATGAATCTCTGAACTCAGGCCAAAATGTATTTAAATAGATTGTTATGCTGTTTTTTAAATGTACCTTTTTTTCTCTCCTAAAAAGTTTCCCTGTGAACATAAATGGGCAAGTCTAGTGTAGCTTTCTGCAGGTAAACATTTGACATGTTTGTGAGAGTCCATGCTCTTCCTGATTTCCTCACAACAGACCCTTGCTTACCATTTGCATTATCAACAGAGCAGGGGATCTCTGGAGCTCATGCAACACTCTAAATCCAGTCTGCATTCATGAATATAATTACTGATGTATATTACGCAATATATCAAATCATACATTATGTCCTGAGTTCCTCTTCAAGAAAGTATTAAATCACTAGAGATTCAGAAGCTGCTGAATATCACGGCAGGTTGATCATTGTGATTTGGTATACAGTAAGATCACTTCATGTTAAGTAGCAACCTATTGTCCTATGCAAACATACACATGGCCAAAATTTTACAACAATTAACAATACTACTCTATTACAAATTCATGTAGTTTTTATATGCCAATATACAATGTTTGCTGTATTTGATAAAGCTCAAAATTTATAATTTCAACAACAGACCTATGTTAGAAATAAGATAAATAAGGAAATTTAAACAATTCAAATTTCACAAAACAGCCAGGAAACAGAGAAATATAGAATAAGGCAGTAGTGGAAAGTGTTTTCTCACCCATTATCTGTAAGACATAGATTTGGTAAGAAAACACATTCTGTATAAAGTGTTTTACAGGCAGCAAAGACAACCCTAGCCACAGTACACAGGGCCGATAGCTAGCTTGTTGATTAAGGACTGTACATAAACAGGTAAACTTGTAGCTTACGTTTGTCACAGTCTTGTTAACTGCTGAAACTGTTTCCAACATTTAGCAAAGATTGCACTGAAGTCACAGTGCAAAACCTTAGCAACAAATTGCCACGTAGCTTTTCACGTTACCTAGTACAAATAGAAGCTGTTTTCTAAAATCAAAATGTTTATCAATGTTTATTTAAAGGAAACCTCCATGTACTTCCATGTGGCTTCAAAATACTGTAATAGATTAATCACACCTTAATAAAAATACAAGTAAACTATAAATCAAGCCAAAAGGCCAAAATGCACAATAGAGTACAGAAGTTGCCCACAGTAGCATTACTACTTGAGATCCGACCTTGTTTTCCCACCGCTAGTCTTTTCTGAGTGATCTCTCGTCAGAGCAAACAGGAATCCAGGTATCTTTTCCTTTTCACTTGGTTGCAGTTGCTTCCCCCTCTTAAAATCTGATTATGTGTAGAAACCGACACTGTTATAAAATATAAAATATGTTTTACATTTTATGGACAAATTAGGTTTTATTGACTTTTGGAACTTTTCCTGCTTTTAATAAAACCTTTTTTTCACTCTGTGTAATGACACTCAGAACCTTTGATATAAGTAGTTATTGAGCATCAAACATTTATTAGGGCATTAAACATAGTTTTGCCAAAATGGGACCAATGTAGCTTTTCCAGGATTTTAGCGATGTTGCAGCAAGGATATATATATAGGATATATACATATCGTCTTGAACATAAAATTACCACTAAAATGACCATGCTGTTATTAACTGCTGGTTTTTATTTGTACATTATGTAAGTTGCATTGCGTTTAATTGTGATACATTTGCTATATTACCAAACAGCCTGGATGAGACTACATTTGTTCCATAATAATTTATCTTGTCACTATCTTATTGCTCTCCCAAGTACCATGAAAGTAAGATATGACTTGTCCTGCAGGATGACAGGATGACAAAGGTAAACCACATTCACTGTGCACTTCAGCTTAAAACATACAGTTCAAACAAAATTGGTCCTCAAATGTTCCATAAAATATTCCTATACCTTTAAGAAATGTATGTTCTGAAATGGATCGTTCTGTAATGGCATACAGAGTGCACACTATCTTGTCATTTTTAAAAGAAAACTCTGTTTGATGGTGTTGAGCCTTTGCTTTTTGTAGCCCAGTATCTTGTGTTAAGCTTTTGTTAAGACAAGTTGCATTTTTGCCAAGCAAGGCAGGGGTATTATCATGATGCCAGTGCGAGTTAAGCTCTCACGTCTCTCTCTGTTTCCCTTTGTGAAAAGTCCACTGCCTCTAGCCTTAATTAAGATTAAACCTGTTTGGTTTGTTCTCTTTTCGTTCTCCAGTGGTGGACTTTTTTATATCTTAATATGAGAGTTCTTCTCTATCAACAGAGTGAAGCCAGGCTATTAAGTAGCTACAATGTTCCGTTAAAATGACCTTTCTGTTATCTCCAAACAAGCTTTTGCAAGTGATTCACTGATAATATCCAAGGATTGAAATCAGTTTAGTCTCTTGAAAATAAGAAAACACTTATGTCACCATCAATCAGAAGGTTAAGCAGCCTGGAGGCACAAATCCTTCCCTTTAGCTGACCATAGATAGCTTAGATAGGCAGTAAAATGAGTTGAATCCAGAATGTGCCCATGTAACGTCTTAAGTTCTTACTATTTTGTCAGCATTTTCCATATTTTTCTCAGTCATGTTTTTTTCAGTTCAATTCCTAAACAAAATAAACATAGCTTTACTTAAAAAAAAGTCAACTATTGACATTGTAGAATGGTCACCAGGTGAATTCTTGCTATCAGAAGATATTAGAAATATATGGTTCATATTGGATATTTACTTTTCCAGAAGGGTTTTTTCAAAGGTCAACGTAATGCTTCTGTTCTTGCATGTAAAGTCCAGAATTCCTCTGTACCAAAATTATCACAGTCAATTATTGTTTGGACCATTTGCCTACTGACCCGCTCAAACCCCCACCACTGTGACTACGGCCTGAGCCGAAGACCTATGAATGATCATCTCTATAGTTTGAGGTGTCCTTCGTAAACATCGGTCTTTAGTTATTAGGAAATAGACACTACAGTGCAATTTCTTAAATGGATCTGCGACTCGAACTCGATGGAAAGGACCGACTGGATGTCCTTAAAGATGATTAACCAGTGGTGGTAAAATATATCACAGGTCCTCAGCCACATCCACAAGGAGAGTCAAAACTCTGTGGTGGAGATCTGGGTGACCTCGGACTGCAAGTCCTGCTGGACTCTTCTGGAACGGGAGCCATGGGGCATCTGGTCCATGTCTAGTCATACAGGCTTCTTCCCAGCCTCCGACGGGGTGCAGACTGACACCGGTTCACGGGCAGTGTTTCGGGCCTTGGAAAAGCTGGTTTGATCCAAACGGGACCTGAAGGGCAGGCAGAAGTCCCGAAAGCACCTCTTGAAGTTCTCATCCAGAAAGGCGTATAGGACCGGGTTGAGGCTGCTGTTGGTGTAGCCCAAGGCGATGCACAGATGCCAGCTGGCGATCACAAAGGGGTTCTTCTGGTTGATCTCCACCAGGGTCTTGACAATGATGAAGATGTGGATGGGGGTCCAGCAGATGATGAAGGCAGCTACGACTACTAAGACCATGCGGGTGATGCGGCGCAGGTTCCTGTCCTTCTCCTTGGAGCCTGAGAGTAGGCGCACGCTTTTTAGGCGCAGGATCATCAACCCGTAACAGATGGTGATCACCAGGACAGGGACCACAAAGGCAAAAATGAACACGCAGATCTTGGTTACTGTGTCCCAGTACCAATCTGGTTCTGGGAAATTCAGCATGCAGGCAACTTTGCCTTGAAGACAATGAGACAATAAGTTAGTGTTAAACTGGAACTATGGGGCTACATTACTTAACAGAATACACCTTATAGCTACTAATAGTTTTACTCACTGAAAATCACATCACATTTAAACAGGGCAAATAATGAACAAGATAATGTAATTATCTGAGTTCCTGAATTTCAGTTGAACCAGCCATAACTTAGCCTTTACCTTTGTCTGTGACCTTGGTGACCGCTATGATCATAATGGGCACGCCGATAGCGGAGGAGAGGATCCAGATGCAGACATTGATCATCTTGGCCTTGACAGGTGTGCGGAAGTCTAATGCCTGCACCGGGTGGCAGACAGCGATGTAGCGGTCCACGCTCATCATGGTGAGGGTGAAGATGCTGGTGAACATGTTGTAGTAGTCGATGGCGATGATGATCTTGCAGAGGGGCTCGCCAAAGGGCCAGGTTCTCATAAGGTACTTGGCACTCTGGAAAGGCAGCGTGCTGGTCGCCAGAGCGTCCGCCAGAGCCAGGTTGAAGATGTAGATGTTGGTGGCCGTTTTCATCTTGGTGTACCTGTTTGGGTGGAAATTATTTTTTTTTACAGAGCTGCTAGGCTGTAGGACCAAACATACAATGTTTCATGGGTAGAAGCCCATTACTACAGTACTGTTTGAAGGCTTTAGAAATAAGTGAATATTTAAAGGTAATGCAGTTACTTTTACACTTGCATCCCCAAATAATCTTCTCCTGTCCACTTTCAACAGTATTCCACACCCACAAACCATAGGATAACTTGACAGCCAGACAAAAATCACATCCATACACAGTACCTATGTATAGGTGAAGAGATTAAATCTCATTGAAACAACCACGTCAGATAGGCTTCTGGTTGGCTGTGCTCATGAAAAACTGGTACATAAATATTTGTATTTTTTGCATCTGATCTACCGATGTTCAAGCTTCCAGTGTCATCTTCCTCCTATTGTTGCTTTTCGGGTGGTTAGCAGCCAGTTAACTGGTTTCTACTCCCATCAAGGACCATACAAAATCATTCTCAACCCTGAGCGTTATGTGGAGTAAACATAAAATTACATAAAATAGTAATGTCAAGTTATTACGCTATCTAGGTAAATAGATAATTACTAAGTTGCTATCTAGAATAAGCTTTCTATCTGGTTCATTTTCTTGCATGCAATTTTGAATCCTCAAGCTACTAAGTTACTTTGATAGGTCATACTTTGCAAGGTCACTTATTTTTTTACTTTTTAAAACACTGAGCTGGTACATCAACCTGTTGTTCGTAGGCTGAGTTTGCTTAATAAAAGATTATATGATTATGCTCTCCACAGAAACCATCACATAACAAACTAATGGAAACTCTTAGCTGTTTTTAAAATTGAGCATTCTCCTTTTAGATATAATTCAAAATAAAATTACCAATTTTAATCCAATACAAAACATTTTTTTGTCTTTAATTATCAACTTATACGTAAAATCACCTTTTATAAAGCCAGCCTGGTAACTGAAGTATGTATAACTTGAAGAAAAAAAACTGCTGTATGAGATTCTTACATTTTGAATAGACCAAAATCAACTAGATGCAAAGTACATGCATAACTTTCCGATTTTATATTACCTTTGACCTTTTCTTCAATCCATTTTCTGCAGTGTCAGCTATTTGTTTCAGTTACAGTAATTACTTGTCGTGTATAGGACTGTATTTGCTGTGCTGTATTTTTGATGAATGTTGTCAACTCTCATACTGCTGTGGAAGGGATCATGCCTGATGCAGGTGAAAGGAGGTAATGACTCATTCTGATGTACCATGACTGCTGAATACTTCAGGGGACATTTTTTTCTGAATATAAATGCACGGTATTCAGCTTCCTGTGAGCAATTTATCCCCCGAACTGTAAGTAGCAGAAACTTCTGCTTGCTGCTTTCCCTCAGTAAAAGGCATTTTTCCATGTGTCCCACTATAGGCTTGGTCTTACGATGTAAATTTTTTCTATTTATTTTTAATAATCATTTAAATTAAATTTTCCTTGCTGTCTGGACAATGAGCTCAACCATCACTTACAATATGTTCTATTAAAATCACTAAACGGGTGGAATGAAATGAATGCGTGGACTGAAATAGGATTACTGAATATGATAATTTTTTACCGTGTATGTGTGCTTCAAAGCACTTCATAGTTCACCTATCTGGAAGAGGAGAGGCTATAGATTTAACAGTGACTTGAAATAGCCTGGCCTCTCTACTGTCTATCTGCATCAGCTAACTTGCAGCTAGTGATGTCTTCCAGGGAAGATATAGTACATTTGAAATACTGATTACTTTATATTTACTTTTTTAAGGTGACCTCAAACAGGTTAAAAATTTCAGAAGTGTACAGGAAACTACACGTATTATTGTTGTTGTCTGTTCCAGTTTAAAGGATTAGTCATTCTTGAAGGCACAGAGTATAAACTACATAAATACGCTTTTCTCCAAGTCTATGGTGAACCGCGCAGGTTGTACAACACTTAGGTTGTACAACTGCTTAGAACGGAAGTGACCATGCCAGCATAGCCCAATGCGGGTGATAGGTGTTGGGGGACAGTTGCTTATTTACCGCCCTGCAGTGTTTAACTTACCAGGGCTATGAGTTTTTACCACACCTAAGAGTTTTTATTGAGATGAGAGCAACTAATAATCGTTTAACCTAAACTTTTAGCTGTTTCAGCAACCGGTTCACTAAACGGATGCTTGGAGACAGGGAGTCAGAGAGCCCTGTGAAAGGTCCATGTGCCTGGCAACACATTTAGCCAGCTTCCTCAGGGACCAGCAAGGTGCTACTTTTATTTTATTTTTATTTTTTACCATGACTCATTACATACTTGACCTGGAGCCACAGCTTTCAGGTTTGTACAAACCCCTAGGTTCTTGCAAAACTTGATGTTTACTATTCCGAGGTTAGAATTGAAAAGGGAAAAATTAAAAAATTAATTCCTTGCATGACGGTGTCTAAAGTTTCCATAGCTAACCATTTATAAGCAGAATCTCTTGCTCTTGTAGCCCTGGTTAACAACTCCAAAGAGACAGTTACTAAATGTTGATCACTTGACCCATACAACCTTCTGAAGCTTTCAGTAGATGGTAAAGCATCTTTTGGAACTTTCTGCTGACACGGCAATCAGAAGTAGGAGTACATTCTATCCACAAATAATTGGATCCTTAACTCTGCCTCATCCGTGCAAGTCCCAGGGGTTCTCTCCGTCTTGTCGGGGGCAAATGATTCCACAACTATCATCATTCATGCAGATTACTTGTCTTTTACAGATTACAGATTACTTCATGCAGAGTCTTATCATACTTTCCTGAAAGTACCCATCTTAAGTAGGAAAAGAGCAGTATCATGGTTTCTGTAGTGTTTCCTTACTATGGCTAGGTATAAATCTGGTTACAATTATTTTAACAATGAACTAGGTAATGTATGAACTTTATGATGAAACAAAGAAAATAATTTTTAGAAAATTACATTTTCAAAGGCTAGGAAAGGAATTAGCTTTTTAAAAATACTATTTTAATTCAGTGGCAGTGCAAAATCATTAAATGAACTAAAGTTTGTGTGACAGATTAAACAATATGCTATGGGGAAGACAAATGACACATTGACGCTTCTGTAAAAGGGGGTGTGTAGCAATTTGCATAACCACCTTTCTCACTTCCAACAAATGTCTCTAATTTGTCTGAGCATGGAAAAAAAGGTGTCAAAATAAAATCTCGGGATACCTTTGATGAGTTTTCTCTTAAAACAAGTCTTTATAAACTCCCTTTAAAAATACAGATGAACCATATTAACTTAATTGATATCCCAATACCCATTTTATCATTTTTTTCAGTTGTGCCTAGTTAGGTTTCTGTGCTAAACTAGTCACAAATTCACCCATTCTAAGAATATCCATAAAGCCATGTTATTTAGAAAACTACATTTACATACGTTTAGCCAAAATGTTCAATTTAAATTGAATTGTGAAACTTATTGTATACCTTAAGATTGAATAAATAAACAGATAAATAAATAAAAAAATAAAAATAAAATAAAAAAATAAATAGCTCAGATGTTGCATCTTCTGAAGGACTGTTTCTGGCTGTCCCCCCCCCAGTTCCATTTGGAGAGTACAAGGGGTGCATTATCAGTGATGGGAAATCATGGTGGGTGATTGGAAATCATGGAGGGTGATGGGAAATGATTGAGTGTGAAGGGAATGTAAGAACATTGTGCACTTAAAATGAAGCATGTCCTAGAACATATTTACTATGTATTCAGGGTACTGTCCAAAAACAATGCACAATATAACTCCCAGTATCATGGTGTAACCTGAAAAGGTGAGATGGGCATTAATTGAAACTGCATGCAAAGTATTGGATATATGCCAACATCAAACACTTTTCATTGCTGGTGTACTCCACAGCGGGAGTACATCATCTTTTTATGAAGTGAAGGGATTTTTACTACTTAAAATTCATTCTCATACCCACAACCAACCAACCAGTTGATTTATTAACAAATAAGACACAATTTAGTTGAGAAAATGTATAAATATAATGACGCAACAGGTTGAGACCATATCTCAAAGATCTGTTGCCATTTCTTAAAATGACCTGCTCATTGGGGCAAGAATTAGTTGTTTAAGTTAATTAAAAATGACACTATACATACTGGGCTGTTAGAATAACTTAAGCCACTTTTGGGCTAGGTCAGTTCCCATTGTGCTGTACTGTCATCTCTGGAATATAACAATTTTTGTTTTTGTTTTGCTTTGTCTAATAAACTCTCCATTTTTGACACTGTTCAAGTATCTTTATGCCGGAGACATTAACATTTAGACTTATTAACAAAGTTCTCCACGTTTCATTATTAATCTGAAGCTGTCGAGAACAGCCCATTACAATTTCGTCTTTGATGGGTTTTGAAGGGAGCTCTTTGTTGTGAAGTGAAGAGCTGTCTGTGGTTCTGTAAGACTTCACCAGCCTGTCTGTCTTAATTAAAGTCTGGCTTTTTTTTAAAAGACTGCCTTGGAAACAGGGGCAAAACGAACAAGAAAATGTTGTTTAATTCATAGTTTTGGTTTAAAAATGTTTTGATTCATGTGCGATAAGAAAATGGGGTCGTGAGATGTTGACTAGACATGACAAGGTTACCGCTTTATACCATCCATGTTGCCAATTTATATGAACAAAGCAGCTCAGATTACATTATCAGTTTGCAGAGGGCAACAGATTTTAAGAGTTGACAGTGGGAAAACAAAGCTGTCCTTGTCACGCACGGTTGTTCTTCCCTGAACACTCGAGAACACTCGTGGACACTGCAGCCTCCCCCTCTCCGCTTGCCGCCCTAGTGTGAAATGCACGTTTCACTCCAGCGAACAGTGACAAGGCAAAGGGGACACAGGACAGTGAGACCTGGGGTCTAATGTTCTTTGTCACTGGATCTCATCCAAATGGACAGCTAGAAGTTATCAATGCCACACTGATGGCGTGAAGCTCGGGGCACATTGATCTTTCCTTCCAGAGTCCAGAAAGCCTCTTTCCTCCAGTCAAACTGACGAAGACAGAAGATTTTGGACTATATATTGTTCAATGATTGAAAAAGGAAATTTCCCCTTTTGGAAACACACAGAATAATTTTTATGTATGTGAGTAGTGGTGGTTGGTGGGGGTAATCAAAATGATACTTGGGGTTAAATTGCTCTTCTCCAGTGATAATGGGCATGTGTTTATTTTGTTTTTTGAGGATAAAAGCATGAAAAAAAGAGACCAGAGAGAGACTCTCCGAAGATAAGCTTCATGGCATTTAGGGCTTTGCTAATGTCCTCTAATTGAAGAACTGGTCGCAGCCGAAGAAGAGTGGGGAAATAGATGAGCTACTCACCCACACAGGCATAATTTCCCGGAATGTCCATTTTTTTAGTTTATGTTATTAGTTTCCTCCTCAAGGAAGTTCTTAACACATATTCATTTGATATTTGACTTTCAGCTTGAATGACCAACCTTTTATTTCTTTGGCATTCAGAACTCTCTTTCGCTTAACATCAGAATCCACCAGGCAACAGGTTTCAGAAGCACACTCACCAACCACCACACACCCACTGCCACATCCCCTAGCAATATTTAGTTTTAAGTTTTGTTAATTCTCTAAATTACCATTCCATTTCCTTCTGTTTGCATTATACTACTCCGGAAAAAGGGGAAAAAGGGGGAAAAAAAAACTCCTGGTTTCAATAGTTCAGGGCCTGAATGGCTCATTGCAGATTAATTGTGTGCCACGTATGGAATAATCAACAAGGCAGCACAGGTTCCGGGTTCATTTATGTTTTACTTCAAATGCAGAAACCCTCTAAAATAGAAGAAAAACAAAAACTATTTTCCTTTTCCATTGACTTAAATGTAGATTAGGCATTTATTTGGCTTTTCCCGATAACGAATGATGTGAAATGAAAAGAAAAACACAACAGACCAAGACACAAATCTGCATTGAATTTGCCATTTATGAAAACAAATTACTGCAGAACTGGTATTAATTAAAGGTTGTGGGAAAAGTATACTCTAGCACTTATTCAGATCTGATCCATTGCTATGGCAACGTGGAAAGCAAATTAAGAGCTATGTGGATGTCTCTTTTCTGTGGTACTTGCAATTCTTCATTTACTTTCAAATTGATGTTTTAGGGCTGCAAATATCTGAGCCAGTTCCATAGTTTTTTGGGAAAAAGATTTGCCCTACAATTGCGTTACAACAGCTATAACACAAAGCTATTTAGGGGACATTTTATGGGACTGTACCACACCCCTCAATACTCAGATGTGTCTCTCTAGTCCGTTTTGCATTACGATCTTCATTACACTGTGAATTGTTTAGTGCCTAACCCATGTTTTAAAATGAAATGGAAAATGAAATGGTCATAAATAATAATGGTGGACTTCAAAGCCAGTGCGTTTGGCTCACTACAATACTATACCTATCTGTGTTTGTATGCTCATGTATCCCTCACTGTTTCCTTGATTCTCCTAACTGGAAGAAATATAAGTGTGATTAAAAAAAAAAAAAACATAGGAGAGAAACTGGATTTAAATTGCAGCACCCTATGGCTCTTTGATCCACCCCTCCCTCCATCCTGCAGCTGCTCAGCTGGCAATCATCCAGACCCAATCTGTGGAGCTGACACATGAAGGCACTGCCAATTTCTTTGAAGATCTGCTATGCTGCTGACCATGTTTTAAATTTGCTAATCACTGATCAGCCTTTGTTTAGAAGAAGCGGCAAAAAGGGCTTTGGAGGACTTTTGCTGTGATCTCATTTGCCCGTGTTCACTGCCCACTGACAATTTGGCAGGGGCAGACAGGCGTTCCCGATTTACAGTCTGTCAGGGCATCTACATACGAGTTTGTGCATCATACTATGTAAATGCTCCACTTTTTGATGCCCTTAAGTCTCATTGCAGTATACTGAAATGAAATTACAAATTAATATTACCATGGGTGACATTGTAAAGATAACTACTGCAATCAATGTATTTTTGATAACTTCAAGGTCAATCATTAAACAAAAAATACATTAAAAGTGCCATTGCCAATTTCTGCTGAAGTATGTGCAATAAAAAAAATAAAATAAAAAAAAAATAAAATCTTAAAATCATCTAAATTGACCACTAAAATATTACCACACCTAAAGCTCTGGATACGGGATTTGACACTGATTGAGCAGTAATAACTGTCGGCTGTCTTTTTTATAATTAACGATTCTTCTGATGTCAGCGAGTGCTAAATGCAGTCAGTGTCATGGTTAGATTTTCCCCCATACCATAGTCATTGTCATCAGCGGCGCCACTGACAGCCCCAGAGCACTCTCATTTTACGGGTTTACTCTTACGGTTGAATCAAAATCATAAGTTATATGCCAGTTTAATTTCGTAAGCTCCGATCACGTCTTCAATTAATAAGAAGACTTGCATGAATTATACCTGAACACGTTATAGAACAATAGGAAATGTATGACATTTGTGGCTAATTCCTCAAATCATATATGTTTTGCAGGCTTATGGAGCCAATTGAATCGAGGGTTTTGCAGTCTCGACTGCAACCGGACCAACTGCACTGACATTTAGTGTTAATGCTGCCTAAAAAATAAACAGTTCGTTCAATTTTTTAAAAAGTTTTTTAAAAAGTGCTAAGTAACTATTTAAAAGCCGAATTAGTTGTTTTTCCCCAATATTATATCACTTTGTTAATAACCTTTTTGACATATTTTATAATTTTTTTTTAAATTCGACACAAGCCTTGAGACTGTCTAGAAGCACTGTCTACAACTGCTTGTTATTGTACCATGACATGCATTCAGAAATTCGCTTTGCGGACCCACTTTAAATAAATATCACATCTTTGCTCGTAGAAAGCTTCCTGGAAGTTTATTTTTATTTCTGTACATCACCTTCAGATTTGTAGCCTTAATTTTTCACAATCTTACCATGAACTGAACAATAGAAATATTTCGAAACGCACTTTATTATCGTGTGTTAGTATACTGAACCTCTGAAAGCATGATGATGTTTACGCATTAACGCACCGTTCGGGGACTCAGAAAAGTATTTGAAATACCGTCGCTCTTACCTCACTACCCCGTACATCACCAGGATGTTGCCAAGCAGTCCGATAACACAGATCACGGAATATAGAGCCGTAATCGATATAGCGATTATAATATCCGTTGGGCTCTTAACTGGATTTTGCTCCGTGGAGTTGATCCCGTTGGGTAAGAACCCCGTCGTGTCCTCCACGAAGGTGTCATTGAGTGGGATCACCGAGTACAGGTCATCGAATTCAGAACCGGACGCCGTGGACATCTCCATCGCATCTGTTCAAGCGAACCGTTCTTGCTGCTTTTAACTAAGCTGAGCAGTCACCAGTGAGCCTTTATTGTTGCGGACTCAGTGAGTATTAAGGACACCAAACGGCAAACTTGTCTTGGGTGTCTGGTTTAATCTTGAGCGCGCAAAGGAAAACAGAAGAGGTGTGGTACTGAGGGCAAGGTCTCATCTAGTAGCCATCTAGGTTTCCCCGTTTTTTTTCTCTCCCAAAGCTAGAGCTGGGTTGTCCTAAAAGGTGGGTAGAAGGAATGGAGTCAGATAAACGAACAGTCCTAGATTAATCTCGTGTGGCGAGGGTGAGATCTGTAGTTCAGAATCCGGAGCTCCTTAGCCAAAATGAAATACTTCTCTTTGCACTGGCTGCAAGAGTAGATCTGTTTTTTTCAACTTGCGGTAAGCTTTTGATTAAAAAAAAATAACTAATAAAAACACACAGACAGCTCCATCTACGTCAAAGTCGTGTAGTGGTCGGAAAAAAAAGATATCAATCAAGTGCATTGAAAAAAACAATTCCACTCCCACCGACTCACTCAAGTGAAATTGTCCTTAATAAAACTAATCGGCGGATTAAGTATACCAAGAAGAGTCAAATATGGCAGAACTAAATTACATTTTTGTGCCCGCATAAAATATTTAAAGATCACGCATAATTTTAATAATAGCTGCCTACGTGGTGTAATAATAAAATAAACCTAAAAATATATTTTTTCATAAAAAAAAGTGAGAGCTAACTGGTTGTTGAAGATAATTGTGTTACATGGGCCCTCTGTTGCAAAAATAAAGACATACAGTAAGGCTAGAGTAACCTAAATATTGTAGCGTTTAGCAATAGAGCTGCTACTACGCGTAGTTTTAAGCATAAGACAGACACCGATTTCACAGGAATCAATGC
>JAOYSI010000026.1:1499386-1553761 GCA_025775065.1 Hiodon alosoides | reverse complement strand
CCCCCCCCCCCCCCCCCCCCCCCCCCCCCCCCCCCCCCCCCCCCCCCCCCCCCCCCCCCCAACGAAAGAGAGAGAGAGATTATGGGCGGTCCTATGGCATTGACGTCACTAATTGGCCGGTTCTTTTCTGGTTTAGGACTCTATCCACTTCTCTCTCCCTCCCTGTCCAGAGAGTAAGAGGGGGGAGTCCAAAAAAACAGCGGCGGCTGCAGCGTGTGGCTCCGTTCAAGATCCTCCACTATCATTCATACAGACACACGCACACATGCATACACTTTCATACCCATCTATGAAACCATAACACTACTTAGCTAACCTACTGTTTTCCGGAGTCATCTGCCCCATCCCGCTTCGTCGCATCCTTGGAGCTGAATCCGTGGGAAAATACAAGCGAATCGACTCTCTACTGTCATCTGCTCTATTTCTACCTACTTCTGAATGACGGGCGGCCGGTTTGACTTCGACGATGGAGGAACCTATTGCGGTGGTTGGGAAGATGGGAAAGCTCACGGACACGGCATCTGCACTGGACCCAAGGGCCAGGGCGAATACTCCGGGTCCTGGTCGCACGGCTTCGAAATAGTGGGGGTGTACACCTGGCCCAGCGGGAATGTGTACCAGGGGTACTGGACGCAGGGGAAACGGCACGGACTAGGCGTGGAAACGAAAGGAAAGTGGACCTACCGTGGAGAGTGGAGTCATGGGTTTAAGGGTCGATACGGGGTCCGTCAGAGCCACAGCACACCTGCAAGATACGATGGCACGTGGAGTAATGGTCTTCAGGACGGATATGGCATCGAAACATATGGAGATGGAGGTAAGAGTTTATTTCAATCGACGAAATTGTATTTTTAGGAATATTTTTTAGACTGCACGTTCAGTGTTTTTAACCCGTTGATCAGTCTCAGCTCACGACTACACGTCACTTTTGTTATGGGCCGACTAAAACAACCGGAGTAAAACGCGTTAAAAGGCTGGATGACCACAACTAACAATTATTCTGATGATAAATGTACTACAGAACGACAGCAGATACGAACAACGCAGGAACTCGTTTAGTGGGACATTTTAATGTCTCGGGTCAGTCCAGATATTTTAGGTGTTACACGGCCCTAACAGTTGTGCATAGTTTAATACATTATTGACAGGATGCTTCTTGTATACGCATTTGATCCCATATGAATTCAGAGACTGCCTTTTACTTACATCTCTACGGCCCCTGTTGCCGGCGTGTGCGGTCTAGCACACCTAGGTAACTTCGCAACTATTCACGTGTTCACAAGTTTTAAATTTGCTTAACCTGCCGGGTTACTCTCCGCATGAACAGTAAATAAGCTGCAAAAACGATGGGCAGTTAAGATATAACACTGGGGGAATATAGCCATTTTTAAGGGGGTATCGTGTCACTGCGTTATTGATATACAGCTTTACATCTGACAGATCAGGGCAGCGCGCTTTTTATAGAGGCAGCGGCTGGTTAATAATAGCAGCACGTCCACCGCTAAGTACCAAATCACATTTTAACAACCACGTATCAAATTAAGCCTATCGGAGCTCAAATGTTACATTTCTGAGACATAGACCGTTTCATTTTTGTGTTTACCAAATAAATGTTACAGGTGTTTATCTTAAAGATATGGACAACAACTCAAATGCGAATAGATCGTCTGTATCCTTATTGTCTTGTCGTATCCTCTAATTACAGTTCCGTAACGAAATAGAAGCATGTTGTGAATGCAGGTCATAGTTTAATTGGTTCCTGTAGGCTTCTACTTGACGTCAATTCATTTAACTCGGGTGTATTGTTGGCCTTTGCTGTTCCTGGCACTGATAAAGATAACTAGGATCGAGGTTGTATAACACAACGTACTGTTAAACTGTCACAAAATTAAATTCGAGATTAGCTTTTTTATTTCTTGAGTCAATTTCTTAATATTACAGCTGAAACCACATCCCGCCACTTCTTGTAATAATAATAATAATAATAATAGTAAGAAGAAAGAATAGTACATTCATTTAAGCAGTCATTTTACACCCACCAATAACTGCACATTCTAGTGACACTTTTAGTACATCATTCGATCCTTTTGAGAGTTCGGGAACTTCAAGTTGAAACATACCACCGCTGCTGTGATGTTTCAGGCTTGTTAGTCATTCGGTCCCCCGTGTTCAAAATGCCAAGGTGGACATCAATACAGGTAATGAAAGACGGCACGGTTCTGCCGTCTAAAAGGTCAAAGAGTCATTTTTCTAACAATTTCATGTCGTTATTTATTTTATTTTAATATTTTTTAAAATTATATTTCCAGCCTAAATGATGGTGTTAAAATTTCCAATTTATAGAGTTGGGACATTTTGTGTCCTCTACTGAAGACTGTGTGACGTCACTGGCATGTGCCAGAAAGAACTGGCGTTTAACTGTCCTGTGGCATTAAGCGCTGACTCCGTAGTGAAACATGGGAGTAAAACTCCAATACAAATCACTTAGCTTTGCTACCGCTTATGTGTGTTTTTCAACAATTTAAGTAATTTCCCTTATTGGGAAGTAGGTAGCATACCTAATGGAAAACCTGTGTGATCACAGAAAGCACTAAATGTATCTCAGGATTTGTTAAGAAACATTGTATTGTCGCTATGTAAAAGTGCAGACCTATACGCTTAATTCTTGAAATTAAGAGTACATATTGTTATTATATCTTATATTGTTATACAGTGAACTGGATAATTAGAAGTATCTTAATAACAAGAACGCAACTGTTCCATGCTCTCTCTGTCTCGTAGTGGGTCACAGGATATGTTCTTGTATGACCATCGTGTTTATTATGAGGTCAATCCTTACTGATGACTTGCACCATGAATAAAAAAAAACTGAACGCAGCACTTCAGGTGTTATAACAACGGTATTTCACAACATGTCAATATTCATTAATACATGTAGCTGTCCAATCTCTATCACAGAGAAAAAAGACTTCCCACATGCTTGGGGCCTCATCAGTGCTAAGTCTTAAACAGTAGTACCTTGAATATAGCTTAGTAATAGCAATACAAAAAAGGGATATTCTGCTTTACTTCCAACAAAAAAATTAAAAGTAATATAAAATATTCTGAAGAAATCCGACACATCGCTTAATTAACTCTGATGTTTTACTCATTCATTATTGTAGGTTGCTTCAATACTCATAGGAGGAGAATATTTTAATTATATTCTTCTCTCATTATCGTAGATGGATATTTTGCGCAGATACAGAGCCAGAGTCAAAATTTCCGGCTCCTGTTTCATTTATCGAATGTGCGTGTGAACTTGACCTCCTCGCTGCTCTTTGTCGTCCTAAAAGGTACGTACCAGGGCCAGTGGATGGGTGGGATGCGGCACGGCTATGGGGTGCGGCAGAGCGTCCCCTACGGAATGGCCACGGTCATCCGCTCGCCCCTGCGGACCTCGCTGGCCTCGCTGCGCAGCGTGCAGAGCAACGGCACCGCCCTGCACGACGCGGCGGCGGCGGCGGATGCGCCTGTGGGGAGCCGGGGCGGCTTTGTGCTGAACTTCCACAGCGACAGCGAGGCGCTTGCCGGGAAGAAGAAAGGCCTGTTCCGCCGGGGCTCCCTGTTCGGCAGTCTCCGGCAGCTCCGGAAGTCCGAGTCGCGGACGTCCATCTCCAGCAAGCGCAGCTCAGCCCGCAGCGACGCCGCCATGAGCCGCATCAGCTCCAGCGACGCCAACTCCACCATCAGCTTCGGCGACGGCGACCTGCCCGATGACTACCTCGTGGCGGAGGACCACGTGGACGCCACCACCACCGAGTCCTACACGGGGGAGTGGAAGAACGACAAGCGGCAAGGCTTCGGCGTCAGCGAGCGCTCCAACGGGATGAAGTACGAGGGCGAGTGGGTCAACAACAGGAGGCACGGCTATGGGTGCACGCTGTTTCCCGATGGCACCAAGGAAGAGGGGAAGTACAAAAATAATCTTCTGGTGCGGGGGATAAAGAAGCAACTTATCCCACTCAAAAACCCCAAAACTAAGGAGAAGGTTGACCGGGCTGTGGAGGGAGCTCAACGGGCGGCAGCTATTGCAAGGACAAAAGTGGAAATTGCCGCCTCTAGGTAAGTTGGATGTTCCGCCTGCCGTTCTTCGCCGCTCATCATTTAGCATTCTGTTTACTCCGTGGATAACCTAAAAGACGTTCATTTCTTTTAATGAATGAAAGCCACTCTGAAGCTGGTTTGCAGTTTTACATTCACAGGCAAACTTAAAAGGACTGACTGGAATCACTCGTCTTCTGAGGCCAGTAAAGCTCACACAATTCAAGTACCATTTCCCTGATCTTCAGGAAATTCTGAATGACACTTACAGCCAAGACGTTTACGTTTATGCTTCTCTCTGGGCATTAGTCGGGAATATATTTCCCCTGAGCCATTCAGTATTGTGTTATGCACAATATCATCAAAGGACAATATTGCCAGATTTGAAAGCAAACCCGGGCAAATTTGACGCATCGTCTGTTATGTATGACCTACTTAAAATCCATGATTGCGAAGTCAGTCTGATCCTCAGTAAGATGCAGAAGGCACTCTCCTCCAAAATTCAGACGACTGCTTAAGAAAAAGCATCATTGTGAGTGCAAGTTTCTTTTAGATCTCCATCTTTTTCAGTCTCTCATGCTTTTTGCATCTTGTTGGAAGAAAGGGGAAAGTTAGGTTGTTATTTTTTATGGTCACAATTAGACTGAGGTCTATGAGCTGGAGTTCACCCGTTTTGAATCCAGCTCATGTCATTGGCCAATAATGACCGGGAGAGCACAGCGGCGCCCCACAGTTGGCAGAGCGCCACCCGGGCGGGAGTGGGTTAAACCGGCTGGGTTTCTCTCAGCCCACCGCTAACGAGCGTCTCCTACTGGCTTCCTGGGCGCTTGCAGGGGGATTTGCCTCTCATCTGATCCTAATCATAATCATTAATAATTACATTTTTGACAGCGACAATTGTGTTCCATGTGGTCTTTGTTTTAATGGCCCCTACATTTTTACACAGAGGGTGTAAAAATGCATCATATCTTTGAACAATTCAATATATTAACTTAGATTTTAAGGATAAATGCCATTTGATATACATACTGGGACAAAAGTTTGTGATTCGCTGCGAATAGAATAGTTGAATGACATATTGTTCAGAAGCCAAGGAAACAAGGAAACCAAAACTTTTTTGTACTGAGCCCTTACTTAGTACCAGTATGGTATGATAAATAAATATCCTATAAATAGTTAGTCGTGTTGTTTTTTTTTTTTTTAAATGTACTATTATTATGATTTTGCCTTTCAAGGAATGAGTCATAGAGGCAAACAGCGATAAAAGATCCCTTTCCAAACTTGGCTCTGTTTTTCATTAATGGGCCTGTTGAGTGTCACAATCAAGTTTTATTTATACCACACATGTGCTAGGAACTACACAGTCAGGATGAAACACAGTTCATGCCTGAGATTATTAATGTGTTTCAAGTGTGTTAAATCTGTTCATTATTACCATATTATGGATTTCTTGAATTTGATAATGTTTTAGACCACCACAGACAGCTATAATCTGGTCTTTTCTGTATTTCCACTGTCACCATTTTGGGTGACGTGAGCACAAACACAGGACAGATCAAGGCAGTGTGAGATAATTGCTTTCATTCAGCTCTTCACAGCTGCGTAGTATTATGGCCATCACTGGCTTGTTTACCCCTGGCACCGTTGAAAGGTATGCCTAAAAGCCTAGATGTAGTTTGCACAAACGGAGGATAGCTGTGTTACCATCGTAGTCGGTGGACAATAAAAGTAAAATGTTTTCTGCACTGGTGCCCTTGCCATGGGCTTTTTGTTTAAGCTCCCTTAAATGCATTTTAAAATCCCTCTTTCTGGTGAAAATCCCTGATAGCTGGCAGAACACTGGATTATCTGTCTCTATTTCCACATCTGATTGAGGGAAATAAGTCACACCAGAGCAATCTAATGTAAATGATGGCCATTTCATGCACACTCGTGAGTTAAATCTGAATGATTTGGAACAACGTACCTCTAAATTATTTGGAGTTTCAGAAATGACTGTAGGAATAAGCTGCATGAATTCTATACTATTCTGTACTGAGAGCAAGAGGGAAGAAGAGGGCAGAAACGGTTCTGAATACAGGGATGATAATAGTTAGTATCGCATCAAATTACCGATCCAAAGGCTATGCTATTTGTATTAGTGTCAATAACACAGTAAACTACGTGATGCAATGCAAGGTAGAATTTGATTCGCAAAAACTACTATGATAACAAACAAAAAATGTACATCCCTAGTATGTATCGGTGAAAATAATTTAAATATCTGCATGACGTGATGGGTAAGAAAGTGAATTTTCATGCATGAACTAGAATTAGCCTGCGCGTTTCATTACACCAGACCCCTGACTGCAAATTAAACCTGGGTCCTTTATCCACAGCATAAGAAACAACAATAAAAATTAGCTTGTTGAGCTAAAGACGGAAGTCCCTGGGTCAGGGAACTTATCAAACTCTTGTGTCGATTAGAAGTCACATTCTCTTGTTTTACTTCCCAGTTCTCCCCAACAGCAATAGATCTACAGAGTGCTGTGAGGTTTAATCTTTTACCAGTAAATAAAAAAGATTTGTAAGTCAGAGCTGAAGAGAATGGGATTGGTAAGTATGAGAATGGAAAAGAATAAAGTTTAAGTAAACGTAATCGAGAGAGAGAGAACCGTGCGGCCAAGGGGGACCTGGAGGTTTGCCCACTGGCAGGCAGCTCGGACCGGAGGCATCGTGCCACGCGCAGGTTCCTCTCTTTTTGCACGGCTGTGTGCACTCCCCTGCTGGACGGACGGCGCTGTAACTCGCGGAACAACAGGGCAGGAAATGACAGCGGAGTCGCGGAGTCGTTAAGTGAGAGATAACGCACCTTATAGCATTTTCCAAATGTGAATGGGAGAATTGACCCGGGTCAAAGAGGGGCAGGAGGAGGGGGAGGGGTTGTGCGTTTGAGAGAGGGAGAAGTGAGGCCTACGAATCCAGATTAGTGAACCGCTCCCGTTCAGGAGAGACCCCTCACACAGCGACACCTCGTATCAATCAGCCACAGAGTGAAGTTATCTCTGCGCCTTTAGGCTTGAGGAATGTGTGGTTGCGGCTTCTGTTTTTGTAGACATCGGGCTGAAAAACCATCCTAAACGTTCAATCAATATTTTACAAACAGGGCTGTAATATCGTTTAATCACTAGTACCAATAAAAACATTGGGTGTATTGGCTTATTTCTGTTGGTGATATACTTATGCATAGTCTCCGTGTTCCCAGTTTTGACCAATGCGGAGAAATGTGGGGTGCAGCGGTGTCCCGTTCATTCTGAATTCATAGTATCATCCCAGTTTTGCTACACTATTATTTCACAGTCTTTCCATTTACAAAGCACCATGCTTTTAATAGAAACCTCTTATTATCACTTGATTCACACACTCCCTCAAATGTGAGTTTTAATGAAAGCTCATAGCGAGGGGGTTTCTGTGAGAGTGCTGAATCTTCTCAGAAAATATTCCTTCCAGCCATTCAAACAGAAATGATCATTTCTTTTCTCCTGCATCCTTCCCTTTGAAACGTTTCAAGTTGGCGCCGAAGTTGGTTGGAGTTTGCTCTGGGGGGGTTTGAGTCCCCACCCCACTGTCAGACCGGGGGCCAAAGGAAGAGTAGTGATATTGTGCTGCCGCACCCCGACCGAGAGCGACGCTCACACAAACGGCCGTGCTTCAGTGTGTCAGCACTGCACTCTGACTAAATAAGGTAAAGCAGGAGTGGGCTTATCAGCAGTGGACAGGAATATAGCCCCAACCAGCAGCTGATACAGGAGTCCCTCTCTGGCCTGCTATCACAGCTGAGGAGCTTAGGCTGAGTGTGTGTTTATCTCCTGTCGCCGCGTCCACCCGACGCAGAACCCTACTCCCTTTCAACTTTTCATCATTAAGGGTGGTGCCTCGCAAGTTCCCAGTCAGCATCCACCAAAATGTACTTTGTACTTTGAACACACTCAGAGTTATGCGCTCGGAGTGATACACTAAACTCAGTGTATCACTCAGAGCATATAAATCAGGGATCAGCCTGGTGAAACGTGTATAACAAATGATACGGGCCCGTTATATCATCAAGGTGGTGAACCTGATGGATGCATGGACGTTATTTCAGCCTGCCGTCATTTCACAGTGGAGGAAGCGTCGCTGCTCAAAATTCAGTATGGCTGTCCACTAAAGCACCATGTACGCGCTTTAAAGCAGTGTGGGTTATCGTTGCAGAAATGTTATGGAGTGGAAATGGAGTGGCAGCTTAACTACATGGCTACCAAGGTACCAGCTTTCGTATGTTGCTTGATAACGACCACTGCATGAATCCTAATGCGTTGGAACATTGTGAACAAATCATTTTGGGTCTTGAGCCATGAACTTCTGGTAGGCCGAGGAACCTTCATCGACATTGAGTTACAAGTAAGCGTTAAACCATCAGAAGAATCGGTTACGATTATGTGTCATTGTTTGTGAAGCGCCGTTTCAAAAGGTAATCCTCTTTCCAGTAATATTGCTCATGGCCTTGTAGAGGGGGATGCCAAGTGAGTTGTCACATGTGATTTTAGCTCAACCACAAAAAAGGATATCAGCGAGAGAACATTCCAGCTGTTTTGCATGTTCCGACAGCTTTTCAAGTACCGGAGAATCATTTTACATAGCAGTTGGTTGTATGTACGGAAAAACACAAAACACAAAACTAGGGAAAAATGCAGTTTGTATATTTGCTGTAAAAGTGGTAATAAAGGTTTAAAATGTATCCAGTTTATAATATTCCCCATACTGAAAATGTGTTTGTAACGTTGCCGATTTTCTGGTCTTACTAAAGGTTTTACTATGGATGTAGGGCTCTCAGAGGCCAGCTTATCTAGTTTATCCAAACCGTTCTCCCGTAGTTGTCTGTAGCTCTTTTAACCGAATAGGCTCGTTAAGCTCATTTTAGCCTAATTAATTGCATTCCGTGTAAGAGGAGTATGTTTCAAATCCTATTACGTGCCAACATTTTTTGCATTATATGAAGTTACAGATAAAGTACTGACAGTTCTAGAGGGTTTAAGTGCCTTTAATTCTGAATTAATTATTCTTATATGGTGTTGTACTGTTAAACTGTACCTGGGCATTCAGAACATGCCATTGGATGTTCGTGACCAGGAGAGCACAGCGGCGGCACACAATTGGCTACCCGGGGTGGGGGGAGTTA
Organism: Hiodon alosoides; assembly: GCA_025775065.1. NCBI lineage: Eukaryota > Metazoa > Chordata > Actinopteri > Hiodontiformes > Hiodontidae > Hiodon > Hiodon alosoides. The sequence continues at coordinate 1,544,481 of JAOYSI010000026.1, read as the reverse complement.
AATCAGCAGGTGTTCTCCCAGTCCGTTGGTGATTAGCGTCTCCCGTCAGCTTCCCTGGGGTCTGCAGGCCGGCAGGGCTAAACCATGGTTAAACCACTAGTGCAACCTGTTTAGTTTGCTGAGTGAAAATTACAGTTGATTCAAAAGTGATTGGACTGGAGGAGACAAATATTTCCTCATGCACATTATGTGGTAGGAACTTTATGTGAAATGCTTCAAAAACCAGAATTTCATAACCAAAACTGTGTTCTGCTGAGCCAGAACAAGCTTGTAACCAAAAGTTTGCCAGTTCAAGTCCCATCACAGCTGCTGTATCCTGGAACAAGGTACTTAACCTGAATTGATTCAGTAAATATCCAGCTGTATAATTGGATGGATGTAGTAATTGTAAGCTGTGAAATCTACAACAGCAGGGGTACCTCGCATGGGACTTGAATCTGCAACCTACTGGTCACAAGTTCATTCATTAATTAAGCAGATGCAGTTATCCAACGCCGCTAGCAGCAAGTGTGTTCAGAGAGGCAGCAAGGAAAGGTGCAAAAGCAGCTTTGAGAGCACTGGAACCACATCCAAGCAAATGGCATTGATTAGGGGAGGGGGTTCTCAGAAAAGCCACTTATATATTTGAAAATAGTACCAGTTTCTTACACAGTTGAATGTTTGCTAGTGCATGTACATTGCACAGGATACTAAAGCATTGCTGGGACAGCTCATTGAGAATGAGCGAACACTTTCACTTGGTTTTCTTATTAATGAAATCCGCATAAATTCCCATAAAATTTCAACCTAAGTGGGACTCTGCAAAGGCTTGTCTTGTGGCAGTATATGATAAGCCTTACTAAAAACTATTTGACAATTTGACTAATAGATTCTTTTTTTTTTACTATCCGGTGACACACTCCCAAGGCCTTCAATGACATTGTCATACCATATACATCTTGTCAGAGCTTGATTGATCTAATGGGGCCCATACTATTTTGCATTATATTAAATGACCAAATAAGTAAACTTTTTTCCATAAGCCCACTTAAAGTTTCCAAAAATGTGTCGTGTGAATGTTAGCACTCCACAAAGTGTATTTATGGATTGTACATAGAGAAGTTTACTAAGAAGTTCATTGCTGTTATTGTTGTGATCCCATAGATATGGAATTTCCACGCTGCAGCATGTATACATTTACATTTTAACCTTTAATTAGGCAATGACTTGACCTAGTTGCCCTTTTCATTTGTTTAGATACTTTTGGGCAATGACCCCTCACACACTTGACAGCTTCAGGTGCTCTGTTGTGACAGAATAGTGGAGGCGGGGCAGGGGAAACTGTCCGAATTAAAACTGCTGCAAAGCACTCCACTATATTTTTCCCAGATTTGGGTATATATTTTCTTATCTGGGTTATCACTGGATACCGAACTAAGAACCATGCCATTAAAAAGGCATTTTTTACCAGAGTGATAGCATGTCTCAAAAGCTCACATAGGACGACTAAACCACCTCAGCTTCACCGTGAGAGTTGGTTAAATTTGTTACACGGGCCAAACGATGTGCCGAACTGTAATTTGGCGTTGCCATAGTGATTTTTCAAGTCATCTTCAAACATAATAAAACTGTCGGTTTTAATCACACCTTCACCTTGAACGACAGAAAATGAACGCCTTCTCTGTTCTTAGTGATAAAAAATAATTTATACTGAAATAAAACAATAATCACATTTTTTTAGAAACCCAGTAACATGGCCTTACATTACATTTACACTTTACTGTTAAAAAACAAACACGGTTTTTATTTGTTTAAAAGCGAGAGCCTTCGTTGTTTTCAGATATCGGCAGTAAATGTGATTATGTGAATTGTACAGATCAGATCAGATCGCTGCCTCGCACAGCTAATTCGGACGCATTTTATTATGCAGCGATCTGAAAGATCTCCTGAGGGCGAAGTATTTTGCATCCTCAGTGAAGATTCAGACTCTACTACGGCAGGGCTCGGTGTTTAACATTGGTGTTTTAGAATTAAATCATTTAAGCTTTTCTGTATGAGTGATCGTTTTTTAACGCGGCGTATTTTTTTTCCTTGCATATTGTTGTATATGATTGAATTGTTTTCTAAATCCTTTTGAAATCTAAATCCTGACAATACAAGGGACGACATTCGTATATAAAACGTAACCCCTGGTCTCAGCCATTGGCCTGTGTAATTATACGTGATCACAGAAACGACCTTGTTCACGCCACTTATCCTTCTGTTCTGTGCCGTGTAATTGTGCTACCCCTCGAGTCATTCAAATGTATTACCAATATGTTAACCAAATGAGGACATTAATTGAAAATACTGCAGCGTCTAGTAATGAATACCTCAAAGACGCAAGTGGGTTTTTTTTTTTAAAGCCCTGACTCTTTATTTCAGGCACTGTACAGCTTGTTCCGCTATCTCAGCATTTAAAGCACATGCCAGTAACATAAGCACGGCCCCCTGCTCACTCATACACCCATCGGTGACCAGACCCTCACTCCACCTAGCCAACCAATTGAAAAGCCAATGGATACCCCCATCTGTCTTCCCCCACAGCACTGGTCAAATCCTTCCTAGTGATAGGCGGTGAACTGTAAAGCCAATTTAAATAAAGATAGTTTTGCTGTACACTGAACGTGCTGATACTAATAGTGTTAATAAAGGCTAGGGAAACCGAGGAGCTGTCTTCAGAGTAGGCTCGTCCGGCCTACTGCCATGGTGGGAAGCCAGACGATCCCGGTGCAAGCCAGCAGCCGAAACTGGTTCACCATGACTGAAGCGCAGTCCAGTACTTTGTTGGAGCCCTCCAACTTGCAAGCTTAGTGCACAGCCCACGTTTCCTCTGTCTGGGTGGGTCTGGGATCTAGCATGCGGTCGACTCATGTACCAAAGAGCAATACACCAACAGCACCATGGGTAAAAGCAGGTCCTAGTCGTGCTGATGCTGCGCAGTCAGTATGGCTAACTGCACGACTAGCGTCCGATAAAAGAGCTCGAGGAGGCCGTCACTCTGGGGTTGAAGTGGCGTGGCCCATGTCTTCCTCATCCCAAGGAGCTCGCAGACCATGCCAAACACCTGGCCCTCTAAGTTCCGCCCTTGATCGCTGCTCAGGAGAAGGGGCCCACAATCTTCGCACTGATCTGCTCAAAGGCGCCCCTACTTGATACTGGGCTCAGGGACAGTGGCTCTTTTCATCGGCGTTCTACTTCTTCTTCCATCTTTCTGTGCTTCGGTCCTGCGTCTGACTCAAGCTGTAGCGTCAGGTAATGAACAGCTGAAAGAAGGAAGGCCTCTTTAAATCCATGAATCTTTACCTCGGGCACTCTGCAGCTGGTTCTGCTATCTCAGTGTTTAAAGCAGTATGTTCAGTAGTTTTAAAAAAGGTAAAAGATGTAATGTAAAGTTGAACTCTGTTTCACACCATCTGCATGGTTGCACCAAACATTGTATCTTGGTGGGTGCGTGGGAGGGGGGGGGCTCAGAAAAAAAACTGTTGCTGACCTCCCAGACTGACTTTGGTGGTCAGTCTGAGTTTTTATATTACACGGAGCCCTGACACAATACCTGAGATGAGCCTCGGAAGGTAAGGCCTGTGTTTCTCACCGGTCGGAGTCCACTAGTGCCTCCAAAGCCAAGTATACCCAATGGATTAAAGGCCTAATCCTCGTGTGTCAGTGTTCTGGGTATTTTCCATTTAATCAGATCTTATTTTCATGACAATCCCGAGAGCTAAGCATCTGTCTATGTTTTGGTTTTTAAACCGGTTTGCTTCTTTGATAGTTTTCTCTGTGTTTATGTTTCTTTTTGTTAGTCGTGTGCTTACTCTCTGTTTGGTCTACACTGTCAAAGCCTTTTAGTTTAGTTTCGCATTACAGCCGATGTTAACCATACAGTACTGTATGTTTTAAAGCGTCCCCTCCGTTTAGTTAACCTTCATGCTATATTTGTTATAATAAACCTGATTTATCACCCGTATTTAAGTTTAAGTTGAAAGTCTATTATTGAATGTGTAAATAATTAAGTGAGAAAACTGGACAGAGGTGAGGACATTTAATAAGCATTTGCTATTCGTTGTTGGATGTAGTGCCTCTGATAAGGAATGAAGAATTAGAAGAGGAAACCATTTTTCATAGATCATAGCTATTATATCCATGCAGAAACACAGTTGTAATGTCCAGTCAGTAATGCTGATTATCCCTTAACTACGCTACGAGTCGTTGAGGGTTTTCGAAAAAATTCTGTTTTACAGAATTTATCAACATACATTTTGCAGTTCATGCATTGATAACAGATCAACAAATGTGAAGTAGTCTTCTTCACTGTTCTGCATTCTAGAGACTAAATTTGACATAATGAACGTAGTATGAACATAAAGGAACGCATATAAATGTAGAGCAAAAGTAACTATTGATTAAACCTTCAATCCTTTCTTTGTATTCTTCGTACTGACGGAAAACCATTCATTAGATGTATCTGTTATTTTTAACCACTCAACTGGAAGACCATACTAGCACAGGCATTCCTTTGCAGATAAATGTATAGTTTTATTAAATTTGCTTGTTCTTTCGTCTTTTGTCGAGCTGTCTGTCAGCCCAGACGTGTGTTTATAGTCCCAATTGTGTAGCTTTTTCTTATTTTTGGCAGTTTCCTCTGTGAAACAAACCCCCTCATCCAGCTCAGTAAACCGACAAGTTCCTTACTTGCATTTGTGAGTCCAATATTCATTTTAAGATTTTACACTTTATGTTAGAACTCAATTAATACAGTTTTTGTTTCTGAATAGTTACTATGTCTTCTTTAGGTATATGAATATACTTGGATTCAATGTTATAAAGGTTATTGTCTGGTTTTCTGTTAAATGCAGGATATTTGCTGATAAATATGTGTTGTGAATATTCTTCAATGAGGTGATTGCTTTCTGCTGACTGGATTAATGTCATTTGACATTGTGCAAAACTAAGAGGGTTCAGGCAATGCTAAGGGGAGAGGGTTCAGGTGAAGCGGAGTGGGTTCAGGTGAAGCTGAGGGGGTTCAGGCCAAGCTGAAGAAGTTCAGGCCAAGCTGAGGGGGTTCAGACCAAGCTGAGAGGGTTCAGGAAAAGCTAAGGAGGTTCAAGACAAGTTGAGAGGGTTCAGGTGAAGCTGAGTGGGTTCAGACCAAGCTGAGAGGGTTCAGGCAAAGCCTGTCTCAGGTTGACCTCTTTTTGTTGTTGTTGTTGTTGGGATGCCATGTGAGGGCATGCGACAGTAAAGGAGCCAGCCGAACTGTGTCGGCTTCCTCAATTCAGCCAGTGCTCGAGGAGCGATCTGATAGACCTCTGAGAAGATGGTTCAGAGAGAGTTTTCCTGGCAGGGGCCGACAAAAAGAGGCAGAAAGGAGGCAGGGGGTGGGGGGAGGGGATGACATTTAAGAACGGGATAAATTTAGAGAGGCACAGAGATGCATACCACTGTAGTTTTAAATACTCCGGAGTCTTGAAGGGGGCATGGACAAAACTTGTACCACCTCTGAAAAGATAGTTGGGCAAGTGCCTTTTTGTGGGTGTTACACTGTTACATTCTGCTAAGTATTTGGTCTTGGGAGTAAGATATTTGTTCTGACTCTATGCAATGGTATCTAAAAATAGTGTGTTAAATAAAATTTAAAAAACCTTGCTCTAGTGAGGCTGACAGGGTAACTGGGCTTGCTAGAGCGCTGACTGAGCCCTATGATTTAGATTTCACAAGTTCAAATCGGAGGCAGCGCACAGTTGGCAGAGCATCGACCGGGCGGGCCTAGGTGGGAATTGCCAAATCCCGCTGCACACAGACACACACTCACACGCCTCTGTCATATAACTCTGCGCCACCCGTCCACTCCCCAAACACCACTGAACAGATACTCGTACACGCACACACCATCACTGTTCCAACAATCATACCACAGTGCTCCACCACACACACACGCACACACATACACACACACACACAGACACACACACTCACACACACACATACACAAACACACTCACTTACACACTCCCAATGCTTTGGGAAAAAAACGCTCTGCCTGAAATCTCGGAAAGTTCAGATCACTTCCTTGTGCAGGGACTTAAATATGCATCATCAGTTTCTTCCACCATAGACATCTCTTTTGATATTATAAATAGTGCACCTCTAACATTTTTAGAAAAGGCACAGATCCCTCATTCAGTGCTGTCGGTTACAGAACGCTCCTTTGTTTTAAACGATGGATTTATTTCATGGAGGGATTCAATCTAGCAGTGTATGGTCGCTCATGCATTTGCATTTTTGGTATTCCTGTGTGGACCATTAAAACAGACTGCATCTTTGTCAACAGGCTTTGAAGAAGTCATAGACACGGACATCTATCATGAGAAGGCATGTAACTGAGGCAAAGCAGCGTATTTCGTTTCCACATTAATATTGTTCTGGATCACAGAGTAGAGTAGGATGCGCTGGCGATAATATCGTTTGTTTAGTCCTATTTTAATGGCCCCTCACTATTTAAGGTTGTAGGCTCTTCTGGAAGCACTGAACAGAACTAATCCTTAGGCTTTCATAGTATTTATTTTATCGCTTTTTTTTTTTTTTGCCTCAATGTTGCGTAATTAGTTTTGCTGCAATGAGCTCTTTAAAAAAATCCCTTATATCAAATGCATCAGACTCTCTCTGTCCCAGCTGTGTGACTTCCTGGTAGGATGAAAACTGTGAGTCCTGCTCACAGGCTTTTCGGGGGATTTGTGAAGCAGGTCAACCCTCGGCTCCTGTCCTAAAAGCCACCATTTCACTGTTGTCTACTTCCATAATGCCCTCCAGTTGTGACGCTAAGCTAGTCGCGGTTCCAAAATTCACTGCAGTCTTTTCAGGGCTTATTGGTCTGATGTTGGCTTTTGGCAGTCGTTTCCTGAAATGGGCGAAGCTGTTTTCTGTTGACTAAACGCTAAGGGGGGGGGGGGCTCAAAATTTCACGATAAGAGGCCCATCTCGAAAAAACCCATCTCGTGTTTTTTTGCTTTCCCTGCTGCCGTCACTTCTGCAAATGACCTTTTAAAAATACTGAGACATCGGTGGATCTCGTAGGAGATGAAGTACACCATCATTTATGAGTTTCATCACACAGCACACATGAACGTCCTATATCAATAGAGCTATGATTCCAAAAGTCTTGGCAAGGTTGTAGACTCAAGTTTTCAGATGCAGCAGAAAGATTATTGCTTGACCTCAGGATATTCCTGTCTCTACGTCTGACCACCACCTCACCTACAAACTTGTAATTCTGTCCCACTTTTTAACCAGTTGTTCCCAGTTAATCTGCTTTCATACTTTGCCCAATGGTGGCACCTCTGCCTATTTCACAATAATGTGGACGTGCATTATCAACGGCTTCCTGCAGACTGTTTCCTCTGCTTCTAAAACCAAGCAGTGGATGTCCTCGCATCCATTTGCTTCAAGCAGGGATTGAATTCTACAGAACCAGGAGGGTCGCTGACCCGCCCATTACACTCATCTACCCCAGTCTGGGGTAGAACCAGGTCTGTGAACCTCAGGACTGCAAAAGAGTGTTCGTCTGTGCTGATTCTAACTTAGTCCCTAATGTGTATGCCTGTTTCACACTCCGAAACACTGGCCTTTTTCCTTTGTTTACAGTACCCTTGGTTGTGTCACAAAATAATAGTAAACACGACAAAAGACAAAGTGTTACATGGCAAAAGTTTTTTATTGTCCAGCTGTCAGATACTAGAAACTCCCAAGTAGTGTATTTATTGGAGGTGCAGCGTCATTGTGCTGAAGGGGAATCATTATCACGTGAGTCGCATCTCCCCATAAAACTGGGAAACGTGCTGGACAGTGGCGCTGTCTGGAAGTGTCAGGTGCTATGTGTACATCCCCCAACCCCCACACACACACCCCACGCCAACTGACCTGCTCTCCCTCTGTTCTGTTTAGAACCGCACACGCCAGGGCAAAGGGAGAAGCCGCTGACCAGGCCGCCCAGTCTGCCAGACAGGACTCGGACATAGCCAGGGCTGTGGCCAGGGAACTGTCTCCAAACTTTCATCAGCCAGGTAAAACCCCGGCCCAACCCCCACAAACACACCTCCGCCGCCACCAGGCCAAGTCTTTTAGGTCGAAGCTGCCTGTTTATAGACTGTCACAACAGACCAGTCGGGAGCTGCCAAGCAAACGTTTCTACTTCACTCAGCGGAAGCAGACCCTGTGCCCATAGCCCTCTGCTGGCTGTTCGAGCACAGCGAACATTTCACTAGAGCGCAAGCATGCTGATGTCAGTGATCTTCCTGTCAGGTGTCGCTCATACGGATCTCCACAATGAATCCTTGACAGCATGTAGTAGGATACTTTTAGCCCATCACTCCCCTTTATCGCAATTTTAACTCTTCTGAATGGCAACTGTATTGTTCACAATGGAATTTGTCTTTAGTGAGCCCCGTTGACCCCCCCCCCACCTCACCTTCCCTCCCCTCTCTCCCCTCCCTGGCCCAAAATAAAAAGCCGCCATTGAGCAGACCCGTTGTCTGAGGGGCTGTAAATCAGGACAGACAAAGCCTGGATCCAACGGGACAGGATCGCCCATCCCCCCAGGAAAGCAAGCGTATCAAATCCACAGTGTGGTGGCCCGGTCCCTGGGTGCAAGGAGGGGAGGGGTGGGTTGCACCTTCCCTGGATCCTCCCTGTTACAGAATCTCCCACTTTATTAAAAAACCTGGGGTCAAAGTCTTGCTATGGTCTGGGCAATACATCTTCATTCTTGACCTGAAATTGTACCCCTCAAACCCTAATCGCCCCAGAACTTTAAATGGGTATCACTCAGATAAGACCTAAACTAATTGAGTATTAAAGTACTTTTTCCTCATTCTCTGATTTATTTACCATAATTTATTCCTGGCTTTCCGGACTTGTGTCAATCAAAACATGGCTTTCATAAATTCCTGCCTTGTAACAACTCATTCAGGTTCCTAAACATCTCCAACTGTGTCGAATTCTAAAGCAGATATTCAAAATATTCGGGGGTTTTCATCTATATTTCGAAGTATTTTTTTTTTAAAAAGGCAAACAGAAATTGCTGTTTCCTTAGCATCATAGAAAGCGAACCAAAGTAAGGGTGTTTTCAGTAACTTGTAATTATTTTTTTGAAGGCACTCAACGTATTCATCATTTTCCTGCTTTTGTGTAAGAGATGCCTTCTGGAATGCAGCCTAGTTTTCGGCAGTTGTGAAGCCTTTTCTAAATTTACATTTTTTAAAATGAAATAATTGCTGTTCGGCATCCACAGAATGAAGCCGTTATATGAAAAGATAAGTATAAATTAATGATATTGACATGAAAGCCTCACTGGGCGTTCGTGGAAGAATTGGGATCTAGTCTAAGCAGATGCTGTCATTAGCCCCAAATGAATAGCTATTTGTCCTTTGTTTGTCTACAGATGCATTCATTTGCCAGATTTAGGATTGTAGGCAGTGTTCTATTGTTACCGATAGAACACCATCACTTAGACCTACAGTGTCTGTTTGTCTGCAGTTTTCTTTTATCTGAGCGCTGCATTGAAGTTTTCAGTGTTTTATTGTTATTTCTGATTTAAAGAAATAAAGAATGCACCACATACCGTAAAAACACTGAAGGGGCTTCTGATCGGACAACGTCCTTAAGAAAGCACGGTCATACGTTTGATAAGTGCTTGAAAAGCCCTGAAACAAATATTCTGAGAAAATGTAATAGTAGACTCTTGCTAGTGCAGGTGTCACAGGTCACAAAGGAGTCCTATGTTTACCAAGGAAGCAGAACACACAGAGGAGGACTGAATACCTCGTTGTTAAGACTGAAACTGGAGGCTGCAGCGTAGCGTGTAGATCGCCTGGGGTTTTAGCTTTACAAATGACCGATGGACAGCTCTAATTCCACAAAATCTTAAAAGCGACATTTTAAAAGTATTTAGCATAATTCCTGATGTTGTTTACAAAAGTTTTTTTTTTTCCCCCATTAGGAGTGTGATAGCAGTACATCCAAATGTCTAAGTGAGCTGAAACGATATGAGATAATCTTCTTGCATTAGCAAGCATTACATTGCAACATTGAACTACATTGAACTGTATTGTTAGTAAGTTGTTATCGACACTTGTGGAAATAAGGATAACATTTAAAATCTGATAAAATTTTTCTTTTTTCGAAAAATACCCTTAAACTTGTCGTATGTCAGTGGGTGTCCGTTGTCTGCGTTCCCCCATTAAATTATTGCCATTCTGTTTGATGTGCCATGCAGAGTCACATAGAAATCCTGCTCCGGGCTGCGGTTTATTTAGGCTCATGAGTTGGCCCGACGTGGCTCTTTGCCAAAAGATGCAGCAAAATAGCGTCTGAGTAATAAGTTGTCAATGAGAGCCATTTTCAACCGTCCTTTTTATGGAGACCAGGGGCCCAGCTGAGAACCAGACCTTGCCTGGCAATTGAGTTATGGAAAAATGGGGTAGTGCCAGTTCATTTTGTGAACCTCTGGAGCTGGAATAATTTGGTTATGAAAAAAGGGTGTAATGTGCTCTAACTTTGTGAACCTCTGGAGCTGGCGAGATCGTGCTATGAAAAAAGGGGGGTAATATCAGCTCGCTTTGTGAACCTCTGGAGCTTGTGAGATGGTGTTATGGAAAAAGGGGGGTTAATATCAGCTTGCTTTGTGAAACTCTGGAGCTGGCGAGATGGTGTTATGGAAAAGGGGGGTAATATCAGCTCGCTTTGTGAACCTCTGGAGCTTGTGAGATGGTGTTATGGAAAAAGAGGGCAACGTCATTTGATATAACCGACGGAAAATGGAACCCTGAATGGGAATCGTATTCCAGTCCTGCAAAAAAAAGCACAACCCCCCCTGCTAGAGAAACCATTAGCTTGTTGAGCTAAAGATTCAAATCTCAGGAACCCATCAAACTCTTATCTCGGCTAAAGAAGGTGACGTTACCCTCTGTAGCGAACCTCAACGAGATTGGAATTAGCTTTGATTTTCAATATACAAAATAGAAATTTTAACATGCAATTTGCAACCCCTCAAGAACCAAAATTATTATTCTTTTTTTTTAACATATTTGAAATAAAGAGAAGGTAAGCTTACTTGGTTTGATAGTGAGATTCTGTCTCAACCTCTTCTGTGGCGACCTCTCCCACAAGCTTCATTCCATCATCGTTGTTCCCTGTTTGTTATTTACTCTCTGTAGCTGTCCAGTATCCTTTGCATTGCTTTTGAAAGGCCTTCTATGTTGTTCTGAAGCCTTTTACAACATTGTTCCTTAATTAATTTCCTCAAAGGGCTCAGTAGAATATGTTATATTATTCTTTTAATTGGTATATACTTATAAAGTTTCTCATTTAGCATACTCCCTGCAGTGATTTTGCAGCAGTGATGGAGGTTTCTAATGTGAGCCTTGTCTAATTGTAAAGCCCGGTGACTACTATCACATACACAGTTGCGCGGCTCTGATGTTGCGTGACTGAGCATACGTATCGCTGCTGAAGCTCACAGAGAGAATATAATCGTAGTAGTTGCAGTTATTAGGGGGCCAAGTACAGCAGGTGAGGAATACAATTGCCCCAAGTCCAATGTGATGGATTTTCCACCATTTAATTTTTGTTTTTTGAAAAAAACCTGACTGACACCTATTTTGTACATATACTTTTATACAAAGCCATAACTAAATTGAAATGGCAATGTGCCTGATATTTTCCACTTAACTGTCAGTTTTTGAGCATACCAACAGTGTCCTTTCAGTTAGTGTTGCTGTATTGTTGGGACACACAAAAGTCCACACTGTTCTGACCTAAGGTCAGACTGAGGAGCACAAAAGAGTAAATTATCTATCTTCAGTGCATTATTTCCAAGCACTCGACACCTGACAGGAAACCAATGTAAACATCCCAGGATAGAAACCTAACCTGATCAGGATTCTAGCTGCTGAGTTCTGTAAAAATTGTAGGATGATTTAGAAACCCCTGCCAGTAGAGATTTGCTATAGAGGATTGCGTAAATCCTTGAGGAAAACAAATACATTCACCAGTTTTTCTTCTGCAGACATTGATAACATCTTCTTACGTGGAAGAAAGAAGGCCTGGGTCTTTTTTAACGAAAATCCAGCTGAATGCCGTCAGTTTCCTGTTTTCCTATTAGCTTTAAGTGACTGATGGTGGGAACTCAATGGAAGCGTTGTCATAAATTGTCAATTTTAGACAAATTAGACAGTTTTGTGTTTTCTCAGTGGAAGTCTCCACACTGCTGTTGTACTCTTGAGAATACCGGTGGCTAGAATGTGCTCAATGTCCACCCAAACGAGCATGGTTCTGGTACTGAAACAGCTGCTCAAGTGGGCAAGACTCTAGACAGTAATAGTCGGTGGGTTTATCATTGTATAGTTTTGTGTTCTGTTGATGGAAATCGTCCGTAGCTTGATGGTTTTTTAATGTCTTCATTAAAGACAAATTTGTCTAAAATCGGTTCATTGTTAACTCGAAATGAAGTTGTTGTTGTTGTTTTAGCTGCGGCTCATTACATGTTTCCGTAATATGTTAATTAAAAAGCCATAAAACGGCACTTCAGTTTCTCAATTTTCGTTCACTCTCGGACAAGTCACACGTCCACATGTGAAATTAACACTGCATAATTGGTCTGCCTCTTTCAATAACATTTTCTCGAAATGTATTTGTCATCACGCAAAACTTTGTCCCAGAACCTCCTCTTCTTCTTGTGCTTGTGCTCAATATGTTCACAAAGGGGTGAAACAAATTAAATTATATGAACATGTCCTCACTGATGCCCGATGGTGAAATAGCTGATTTCCTAGTGTGACTACACTGTACAAACTCCAAGCAGCTGCCAATTCCTGTGGTCCATCCATACAGGTCTTGCCATCCCACAGGGCACCGACCAGAATCTAAAAACCAGGTCGCCCACAGGCCGTCTAACCCAGTGCGGACCGGAGTCTAAAAAGCAGGTCGCTTCCTCGTTGAGGGCTTGCAAAACCTTGCCATCTTCTTGGGAGTATCCCCTTTTGTTTTTGAGTGCTTACAAGCTTAGCTAGGGAAATGTTTCCAGTTCACATTCACATATTATCCACATTACGGAAGACAATACAAATTAAAATGAAACCCTTTGCTTGGGCAGATTATTATTGTTGTTTTGGTGAGTCCTTGTAATGCAGCCAAGTTTCCTCATCATCAAATTTTAATTTGTAACGCTGTTACTCTCAGCTCCCTGGGCTTCGGTTTCCAAGGCAACCGAAAACCACAGTTTTACAGCCGGTTTATTTATTCCACACCTTGACCTACGCCTAAATTTAGGACACAACCAGAGCTCGACAAAAACAAGGAGGGAAAACGACTCTTTCCTGGCCAAGACATCTGGAGCAGTACATGTGACCGACCAGCTCTAACAAATAAGCGTCCAGTCTGATGAACTTCTCCCTTCGCCTAACTTCGTTTAAAATTTTTGATGAGTGTGCTCAGTCCGAGAGCGGTCAGACACTAAGAGGCGGCGGGCCAGTTTTTATTTGTCTTTATTTTTACCCAATAAAGGCTTATGGTTGACACATGAGTGTAGTGCATCAGTCAGTGATGATCAGCCCATGGAAGTGGGCGAGTCTCCAGAGCTGCTTCTGGTCAGGCTTGCCTGTGGGTATGACTCCATAGTCTCTTTGCCACAACAAGCTACAGTTAATTCAATGGGACATTGTTCTACTGTTCTACTAGATGGTCTATATTTTCCAAGGACTTTCTTTTGAATTCATTACTCATATTATTTAGGTAGAAAGCTATTTTTCGCTCTAAATGGATCAGATTTTTTTGACAAGGCAAGTGCCATGGCCTAATTATTAACTACCACAGAAATGTCAGTATTACCTCCCCGTGGACCGCAGAGTGCTGTGTTGGCCTTTGATGTTCTTCAGCCCTGATGCAATTCTCATTACGCTACTCTTTCATTTAGAATTAGGGTCAGTGACTGTGAGATATTTAGAATGTTTCTCTGTCTGCTACACCCCCAATCTGCATGTTTAATGAATCAGAAGGTCATACGGGGTGATCTCAGAAAATGGTGAAAACTGTAGATTAAAACAAAGACGTTTGTATTAGTGGCATCACATACTTGTGGTGAAAAACAAAAGCATCTGATGGAAAAGACTCGGTGTGAAAATTAGTGCAGGACATATTGCACTCAGATGAATGCCATTGAAGATTACCACCGACGAACACACTTTTGTGTTGGGCTTTGTAGTCCGTCTCCCTGACTCAGAAATCTCTAGGAGTGTGTGAGTGCTTGTGCTGTTTTTGCGTAATTCAGTTTGTATCCGTGTTTTTTTATTTGTTGATGACACTCATTGGTTAAGTATTTCAGGTCTAGTTATCCTGCACTAAAGCTCCTATCGCGTTATAGCGTGGAATTACTCACACACAACACATTGTACACCGTTGCACACACATCCTGTTTAAATGATCTTGCTATCTTTGTAGTGGTGCCCATTTGTTGCTGGTATTCTCTGGTGAGTTTCTCATTTCCAACCACAGTGTAATTATCAGGCTTAGCTTATGTAGTACCAAGCGATTTTCTAGGTATGGCACTGTATGTACCCGTTCTGATCTTGACCTCGCACATTAATTATCTCAGGTCGTAGAGTAGAATGTTCTGCTGGAGGGCCAAAATGGAAAAGGCCAAGGACAGATTTAGAGTGTTTAATGTGACTTTTATTATAACACTTTCGTTTGGAAGTTTGTTCTTTTTTATTTTTTGTACTGAAAATCACGTAATTACCCTCATAATCCTATGCAATATAATAATACAGTTTCCAATTGCATTATTTTTACAAGCTCTGTTTTGTGGATAATTTAAAGGATATTTAATGTAACCTTTATAATATATTTAAGTATTTAATATAAAAGAAAATTATAGCATATGTGTATCTATACATATGCTATGTATATTCATTAAAATTAATGAATTAGGATTAACTGAATAACGTGTGGTATAATAGACACTGCTTCATTTTCATACATAGTTTTCATACTTCTTGGGGAAGTAATAATCATATTTACAACTGTAAAAGTATTTGTTTAGTGAAATTATAGCAGAAAATGAGAGAACTTCAGGGCAAAGGCTTGCCTTGAAATGGATATTGTTGGCCAAGAACAACATTTTTATTATATCTGTTTTATTTTAGGGGATGAAGTAAAGATGGGTTTATATTTAGAAAGAAGTGATAACAGAAATTTCTAGAGTGCTACACCTGATAAGAAAGGAAAGGAAACCGACTTGGTAAAACTAGTCTGTTAAACTGTTGAACCTTTTGGCTTCCTGCAACACGTATATGTATACAGTGACCTCACTATCTACAGTCTCACATTGTATTTTGATTATGTGTTCTTTGTATAGAGGTATCTCAAAAGGGCTGCTTGTGCCTTAATAAAGATTGTCTTTTATCATTTATGGAAATGTTTTGTGTGAACAATGATGTAACTGTGTGTTTACTAGGCCCTGACTACCTCAAACAAAAATTTAATGAACCTGTGGAGATTAAGGAAGTCCCGGAGGAAAAGAAGAAGGAAAAGCCCCCATCAGGAAGTCCCCATTTTTACCGCAAGGGTACGACTCCCACCCACTCTCCTGCCTCCAGCCCTGGGCCCACACCGCCACCCTCACCCAACGCCAACAAAAAGAAGGTGAATCAGACTAACCGGAAGCTGAGCAGAGATGAGAAGCCACCCGTGGTCCAAAACCAGGTTCCCCCAACTAAACCACCCAAGAAGGTGGAGCCACCGACGCCTAACTCCAGCAGCCCCGGCAACGGCCAGCTCCACTCCCAGTACCACGGCTACTATGTCATGGCCGAGGTGAAGCTTCCCCCCGAGGAGCCCGAGGAAGAGCCCCAGGCGACCCAGACTGCTCTGGCGAGGATGCCACCCCCCCCTAAGCAATCCCGGGTGCCCACCCCCAGTCCTGCCATGGTTCTGCCCCCTGCCAAAGAAAGCAAACCTGAGCCTAAACTCAAGAAGCAGGATTCTTTAAAGCCAAAGAGTCTAGCAGAAACCAAGAAAGCCAGCATGGAGGTCACCAGCGAAGTGGTGGAGGAGGAAACGGTAAGTGTCCTATCAAATCGTACAGTTAAAGGTGGTAAAGGAACGGGGTGCGTTTTGGTGTGTTGTTGAGACTTTATTCATTCAATGATCCTATGCATTGTGTCCTTTTTCCCCGGTTTAAAAAATGCCCATGACAACTCATCCATCCCCACTAATGCATTACACCTGACACTTTGCCAGATGTTTAATGAAGCAGTTGTAATACAACAGCAGCATCTTCTTGGGATTTTAACCCCAAATATACTGTTCCATTTTACCCTTGTCAAAAAAAACGTAGATTTCCATAAACTATTATGCATAAATAATTTGATTAAAATAAGAAGACACGTAGCTCTCTGAAAAACTAAAAAACTGTCGGTACTACAGATGGGCAGATATGTCATGTGAGAGACCCTTCTAATGAGGTTTCAGTGATCATTTCTGATGTCCCTCTACAGGGAAACAGAAAAAGAGGTGGTCGGGGCAGCCTATAGATCACCGTCTCTTCCTTTCTTCACTCTGCTAGTGCGTCTTCCACTCACTCAGGATGATAAAAATGTGCCGGAGGTGTTCCCTGCTGCCGTGGGAATGGTCCTCCATTAGGCTGCTCCTCACATGGAGACTAAGCCAGAGATTTTCCTCACCTGGAACCATTAATGTCATAAACACATAAACGCACAAACGCACTCACTCACAAGCATACCCTCTTCTCTTCTTATTGCTTCTCATGGCGAGGGCTTTTTGGTACCACTTTGTAGTTCTGTATGTCCCTTCATCCTGAACGCAATCTCCCATCCCAGGGAAGACGTGAGTCACCTCAACAGCCTCCCAGTTTCAAAGCCCTCGGTACCCAGTACCCATTACCCATTTCAGTAGTAAAAAAACACTTGATGATCACCAGTTCCAGTAATGCCTGGACTGGTTGATAATTATGGATCCTGTAATAACGGGGCTCTTGATAATGAAAAGTCCAGGTATATACCAGGACTGTCTACAGTTGCCATCCCAGTAATACCGGGCACTAGATAATTTGCCCTTAGATGTTCTTCCAGGAGTGTAAATAATTGCCTGTCTCTGTAATGCCAGGGCTCTAGATATTTTACCAGTCCCAGTAATACCAGTAAATTACCAGAGCTCTAGACAGCTTTCATGCGTCATCTCCCAAACACATCACCATATCAACTCCTATCCTTAAAACAATTCCAGCTGTTGTCTCAGATGTGTGACACCATCTCAGCATGGATTGTTTGTCATATTTTCAGACATTTTAAGTAAGTCTTTTTCGTCTATAATAAATAATTGGTACAACAATCTTTAGTTTGCTATTTAAAACTGTTCCATGGCCATAACCATCATTTCAGGTGCCCTAGATATGACTGATAAGTATTGGAAGCTTATTAAAATAGTTTATTTCTTTCTGTTTTACTTCACAGGGCCCTAACTCAATTTTGGTTGCTCTTGTAATGCTGTTGAATATTGGTCTAGCAATAATTTTTGTCCACTTCTTAACATGATGGAACCTCCGCTCAGGTAAGAATAATTTACTTACCCCACCTTGGTGGTATTTTTTAAATGTTTGTAGTAAATTATAATTTATTCTATGCCGTATTCTTCTACGCCATGCCTGAATGTGATTCAGCATAAAAACTTAACTACATTTTTTTGATCCTTAAGTGAAGATGTGAAAACAAGTGGCGTAGGCCATAATTCTCTGCACTTGTGTCAACGGCTTTTAAAAACAAAACGGCAGCAGTTGGACTCAGGACACAGGACGAAGGATCTGGAGAGAAAGACAGGAGCGCAGTGAGGTACGGAACATTCCGGCGGCGGGCTGGCCAGCTCACTGTCCATCATTTGTGGCTCGATTGGGGGTCCCTTGTAAGCTGAAGCGGGCAGTGCGCTGGGAAAACAACAACATAATCATCAACTGCAAAACAAATAGAATAAAATAAAAACTGCGGAAACATCTTCTGATCCAAGCCATAACCACTGAAGTACATGGTTCCTCCATCTGCCCCTTGGAGGGAGAGAGACTCAAGCGGAAAAAGGGAGATGCGATTTCGGTTGACAGAGGGAGACAGCTGCCTTACTATTTTGCTGTCTGACGTTTTTTTAGAGAGGGGCGGGGGTTGGGGGGACGTGCTGGCAGAGGACCGTGATGTGCCGTGAGTGCGCTCTACACCCTTAGTGTCATCCACCAGTCTTATGCCATTACCTAATCCCGCAGCTCTTCCGAGCAGTCCCACCTTCGTTTGGGGGGGATTCTGAATTGACACGCCCTTGCATGGTACTGTTTTAATTACTCCTTCTTTTTTTTTGTTTGCGGTTTTTTTTTCTTCCTTCGTTTGTTTTCGTCCGCCATAGGCATTTTTAAACCTTTTGATTGAAGTGTAGCAAACGTATGTATTGACTTTGTCAAGAGTCTTTTCCTTTTGCCATCGTAACAATCATCATAAAAATGATTAATACTCTAATCTGAATAAAAGTGCAATATGTTTTTTTGTTTTTTTTTAAAGAGGTATATATTTTTGCCTATAAGGGGTTTTTAGTTTTTTTGATCATTAGAACTGTTGTTGGAATCCTATTTGTTTTCTTTATTTATCATACTACATAGAAGGTGAAGGTTCTAATTTGGAGGGACGTGGGAGAGAGTATTGAAGAATGAAGTGTTTGTGTAAACGTCTGCCCTTGAAGTAGGCAGGAAAACTACAGGACTGAATGTTTTGAAAGTCTTATTCAGTTAGGTTATTTATTGATTTTTGAAATACTAATTCTAAGAAATGATGTCGGACTATTGTAACATAAGCGCATGGAGATTTTGTTAACAAATTGCTTCTACTGCTTCCAGTACTTGGCGCCATTAATCTGTGACAGTCTGACAAGCAGTTAACTGGATTAGATGTCTCTAGCTCAAGAACTGTGCTCTCTTGCATGGTTGTGAGCGTGGAACTACCACCTCCTGGACCGAATTCACGTTCCGGGAACGCCGTGATGAATAACGTCTAGTAGAGACACTAGATGTGTGTGACAGATGCCTTTAAAGTCTTCAATAGTATTACCGTTTACCTCAAAATAGAGAAGAAAGAAATAAACAAAGGCCTGGAATGAAATAAAAGCATGTGTCTTAATTCTGTAGGGTAGAAACTGCTGAATGCAGCAGTTATCAGAAGCATCATTTTTTTATGTGCCACACCATTGTTACTGCTGGATCCTTTGTCGCTAGTACAGCATGGTGGTTTGTTTTCTTTATGATACCCATGTGTGTGCAATAATCGCGTTGAGCTTGAGAAAGCTTCACTTCACTGCAATTTAATTGAGCCATTAGTTTGCATGGCGGATTTACGTGATTTGATTCTGAACTCGTCCCTAACAGCGTGTTTGGAATGTGTGGGCTTTTTTTGGGGGTTTTTGGAGCGGTAACACTCCAGTATTTTTGCGGAAGGGTTCTCAGACTGCAACCGTATGTGAAACCTGTGTGGAAGGAAGATGAAAGCAGACAGAAAACGAGAACGCTTTATTTATTTATTTTGTATTTAGACTGCCCTTTGGCTGTACAAACAGAAAAACTCTCAAACTGTTATAATCCCATACGTCATTTTTGTAATATGTCAACCTGTTTACCCTTTACTCAGAAATGTGTATGACTTTATTTTATTGTTTAGATTTTTATCACAAAAAAGAAAAGACCTGTTATAATTAAGGGTTGAAAAGACAGTATTTGGAATGGTTTTTTTTAAAAGCATGCCAGTATTGTTTATATATATATATGAAAATATAATATTTCTAAGAATTTTTACAGAGCGCAGGCCAGAATCTTGTATTAGTTGGTATTTTTCTAAAAGAAAATGCACAGCTGTATTTTGAATATGAAAAAAACTTGTTTATGATAGGTCAGTTTCCCATGTACATTTTGACTATGAAAGTTTCCTTTTGTAATCTGTCATTATGATACTCACTACATTTTTGGACAGCAGCCAGCTGCCGGTAAACTTATTTCACAATCTTACCTACGTAATGAAATGCTAACAGCATATAAAACATGTTCACCCGCTGAGCCCCCCCCCCACCTAAACCACCCTCCCC
Source organism: Hiodon alosoides (assembly GCA_025775065.1). NCBI lineage: Eukaryota > Metazoa > Chordata > Actinopteri > Hiodontiformes > Hiodontidae > Hiodon > Hiodon alosoides. The sequence goes on along the minus strand of JAOYSI010000026.1, from coordinate 1,524,291 downwards.
CCAAAGTTTCCTGTAGAGTTTTTGGAGATGGATTCCCATGAATAATAATAAATAAAAAAAAGTTTAGAATTTTTTTCCCCCTAGTGTTTGTTTCTCTCTTTTGTTCTCTTTTAAATATCTCCCAGAGACAGGTGGTATGTCCTGTCCTCCCCTTGGCACAGTTGTTCTTCTGTTTCCACCCCAGATGCGATTATTGTCCGATTACATCGGTGTCACCTGTCCGAGAGCAGGCGTGTTGCCGAGCTCTTCAGATGGATAAGAAACCAGCCAAAATTCCTGCTTGGTTATGTTACACTTGGGCATTCATGCCATTGGGGGCTGGGGGGTGGGGGTGACAAATGTCAGTAAGGTCAGCATGACAGAAGATAGGCAAACCGTGAGCTGGATGTCCCGCTGTATTCCTATCATCTAAAATAGATCAGAAGGAAAGCTTTTCATTTATGCTAAAGGAGGCTACCAGAATGGTTAAAGTTACCTGGCCCAGAAAAGGTGGGAAAGACAGTGTGCGTGCATACAGTAGTATTGGTGAGGATGCCTTATATTCAAAGATCTTACATTTCAATGTAGACACCCCGGAAACCCTCTAAAGTATGTATTTGCTTTTCCCCTAAAGAAGACAGTTTACATCAGCTGAGCCAGAAGATGAATCTGTGTAGATATTAAAGTCATTTAAACATGTAATAGCCCTTAAAATACATTGTTTCAGAGGGGCAAAAATGCTTTTGGTTTCATGTAGTCATAGTTTTTTGTTGCAGCTTGTGATACAACCTGTGATAAATATATAAGTGATGTTAAAGGAAAGAGGTAAAATTAATTGACAATGACTAGCATTTTCATTATTTAAAATTTTTAATCTAGTATTGATGCTGCTGCCTTGTAATATCAGATTTATTAAACAAAGTCCCTGGTTGAGTGACCCATTTTTTGAACATTTACATTTGAATACCAATGAAGCGTCTTGTGTTTGTTTTTTCATTGTTCTTCTGTCTCTGTGTTACCATTTTTATAAACTAGTTCCGTACACATTACACTTTGAAGAGGCTTGTTGCCTCATTCCCTTCTCCTTCTCCTCCTTCTTCTTCTCCTTCTCCTCCTCCTCCTTCTCCTTCTCCTTCTTCTCCTCCTTCTCCTCCTTCTTCTCCTTTTCCTTCTTCTCCTTCTCCTTCTTCTCCTCCTTCTCCTTCTCCTTCTCCTCCTCCTCCTTCTTCTTCTTCTTCTTCTTCTCCACCTTCTTCTTCTCCTTCTCCTTCTTCTCCTCCTCCTTCTCCTCCTCCTCCTTCTTATTCTTCTCCTTCTCCTTCTTCTCCTCCTCCTCCTTCTCCTCCTCCTCCTCCTCCTCCTCCTCCTTCTCCTCCTCCTCCTTCTTCTCCTTCTCCTTCATCTCCTCCTCCTTCTTCTTCTCCTCCTCCTCCTCTTCCTTCTTCTCCTTCTCATTCTTCTCCTCCTCCTCCTTCTCCTCCTCCTCCTTCTTCTCCTCCTTCTTCTTCTTCTTCTTCTCCTTCTTCTGCAAAATGGGGCTGGCAAGAATGAAGGTCATTGGCCAGAATCAGTGGTGTCACTGGGGTTACATCGTGTCAGCAGTTGTACAGGATATCTGTTACTATTCTAACAAATCACAAATTTACAGAACTCGCTCAAGCAAAGAGGCCAATTATGTTAGATGAACTGTGGCCCTTAGCTCTTGCACTCTTTTGTGAAGACAAAAATAAAATAAAAAAAACTGTTTGTGGCGGCTGTAGCCTTGGCAACTGTCACCAAAGATGCAACCTAGCAGCTTAGCATTTTGAGAAGTGGGACGGGATTCGGCACTCGAACTAGTGTGTGAATTACTAGCGTTTTTTTTTTTTTTTTAATGAACCAGGATTTGTGGGTGGTTCTTATTTAACTGCACAATGTAAAATTAGACTGACAACATAGAGAAGGTTTTTGAATTGCTGAAAAACACTGATGAGAACTATAAAAGTTTATCTTTGAGCTCCAGACACATCTCTCATTGTATTGGCGGTGAGTATCGGTAGTTGACATTCTGATCGATAGTGTTTCATATTAACAAATGAAAATACGCTGTTAGCAACCGAAAGCACACCATTTGGTGGAACCTAACACAAGGTAGGTGTCTAAATGACCTGACATACTCAGCCAGGCAAACGCCCTCTGCTTTATCAAAAGTAACTGTGATGGAGGTTTCTAAAATTGGATAAAGGCTTGTAAGCATGGAGAGGATATCTTTGGCCATATGTTTTTTTTTAACTATTGCTAAGACATCAAGTGGATCTGCTTTCCACGCTGAGCATTGCTTCATCTGCAGTACAATATTTGCTGCAACCTTAAAGTGTGCTACTAAAATCTGAACGTGTGGTAGAACAATTGAAGTTCTGGTAAAAATGATAGATGCAGACAGCACTCCTTTTCCCATAAGTGAACAGAAATCTGAGTCACCTGACCAATTAGCTTGTGATTGGTTGAGGGACATGTTACAACACAAGCACAGGGGGGACACAAGGTGCAGAAGATAGAGAGCGAGGGATGCTGAACGCACTGGCACTAATCGTTACAATCCCGTCTAGTTCCTAACGGTAAAATGTGAAGTGTATTATTTTTCAATTACATTAATGCACTATTAATCATTTCCCCAAACCAAACACTACGACACAGAAGCTCTCTCCTGTTATTACTGCGAGTCACATTCCCTAGGTTGAAATCAATGTGTTTGAAACTGAGCTTACTATGAGACAACGATCCAGATATTAGTTAAATGGATATCTCTAATCTCACTATGTCAGCCTCGGAATCTGAAACGGTAGGTGTGAAGGCCACCATTACCTCAGCACAGCTGCCACTAATCAGCCCTACCTAGTATACGTCGGGTGTACGGTATGTCAAAGCCTTGGCCTTTGAGAAATGTAGCTGCGGTTTCCCCCCCCCCCCTCCCCCCTGAGAAGTATCATGGACATTTCGAGTGGTTAAATTGGGAGCTAGATTTGTAAATGAGAAGGAAGGCCTCATTATATCGCCTCCCTGCAGGACAAATCCTGCCAAAATTAAAAATAAATGAATACATTTCTCACAAAATCATGAATAAATAAATGAATGAATGAATAAATTAGTGGGGCAAAAGTGGGGGGAAAAACACACAAATAGATGAAAATATTTTTTTTTTTCTAAAGTTCATTTTATTTATGTTGCTATTGCCTTCTAGTTATCCCTTTAACATTCTATGTGTTCTGTAAAACAAATTCCTTTCCAGTAAAGGCGGTGGGAACTGGTATTCCAGAATGATGCCGTCCATAATATTTTTCCATTCAATATATCTCGCCAACTACTATATTAATAGGCATCTTCATTAATCTATACTGTTTACAAAAATTTGAAGGACTAAATACATGTTCCTCTCTTGTCACATTTAAACCATGCAGTCAATTATTTTAATTTCAGAAAATTAGTTGTACCAACCAAAGTGTTAAATCCTATGCTGAATTTATAGTAAGTTATTGTCGTCCATTATAACGGGTGATTATGTTGCGGGGGGGTATTCTGGGTCATTTACAGCACTGGATGAAAGCACGCTGGGGTTAAGGCTGACAAAGGAACAACGACGACTCAGATGTTGCTCTCAGCTTTCTCTGGGCTAATTGTGTTAAATTCGACGTGACAGGGTCTTTTTGTGTGCGGTTTAAGGCCATCGCCGTCTCCTGTTCACACAGATGGTCCTCCTGCCCTATTTTCTTCAGGAGACACCAGCCTCCAGCCATTACACAACGGTCTGCCTTATTATGGTGACCTTTTTGTTTTGTTTTTTTAACTCTACTCCTGCTCCTGAACCGTCAGATGATAAACTAAATACCCCATCTCACAATTGTTCAAATGCTTCTCAACAGTCCATTGAAACAAATGAATGGAATTATAGTAGGTTTATTCTTGCATGAAAATCCTTTTCACCTAGGAATCATCGAAAGCAAGGGCATGAAATACGCCTCAGAAGGATTAATTTTATTATTAGGGAGATTTCGAAAAAAGAAACTAGATATGCACACTCGTTAGATCTAGCTGTATAAATGGGTAAAATGGTAATCTATCTCCCCCTGAGTAAGAGGGTTAGCAAAATTATTCCTGATTTCTAGGCATACCAGGTTTCTGTAATTACAAAACTTGTTTTTGTGTTTTGTTTTTGTTTCACATTATATCTTTTGAATCTCTCTGCTTTTGTTTTGCCCACTTCATACACAGTGGCCACTTCCAACTCTTTGGATAAAACGTATTTGCCAAAATATTAACGTAAATGTGGAAAATCATTAAAAATTTCAAATTAACATTATAGAAAAGTTAAAATTTCTTGACCTAAATAGCTCTGATGCATTTAAAAGTGTTTCCTCAAAGGAAATACATTTTATGGGTTTTTCGACCAGCGGTTTTTGTAGAAAAATATTGAGGTAGGTGAACGTAGACCTGCTGGGGCACGCTGTGATAACTATACCAACTTACATACACCACAAATGAGAGCTTTCTAGATGTGTGTTTCACCAGCTGTTCCTGTAACCTCGGTACTTATTCCCTGAGTATTTCTTTCGACAAAATAATAATTTTCCCTCTGATGGGGTCAGGTTTGCCATGACGGCAAAGGAAGACTTATTTTAGAATGGTACAACCCCCAAGTTCGAAAAGGGGCCTCTGTCCGAATGGTCGTCCTGGCTACTCTCACACCAAAATAGCGCGCAACAGCTGCTACGGGAGTGTCATATTTGCGAGTGTTCAAGCGTCGCCGAGGCCCATGGTTTCATTTGATCATCTGCATAAAGAGTGGAAGGTCAGAGCATGACTGTTTGCTTTTTCTTCTTCCTCCCTGTCCATGTCTGTCAGGCTTCTTCCAGCCAAGTAGCTTTAGCGACAGCATCCTGCCCGGGGTTGTGGATGGCAGGTGCCAAACACAGCAACGCCGCGGTTCCTCAGAACTTAAGTGAGCTGCCGTGTAAACATGTAATTACCTCAGAATAAATCCATAATCAAGCAACAGCGGTTCCACGGTGTACGATATCAGGGTCCTGTCCAGCTCAGGTGATGAAATTATGACACAGACATATCTCCCTTTGGTAAATTATATTTAAAAAACTGTCAAGCCATGGCATGAATAGTGAAATCCATTATCTTGAAAAGGAGCCAAAGGAAGCAGAATCTTCTTAGCTTATCCCCAAGCCTCCACCCTCAATCTTTGTCAAGGTTTACGCTACACAAGCCTAAGCAAACACTGTGTTTCTCAGAGTCCGCCTGCCTCCCAACTGGCTGCAAACCAGCACAACCAAGAGGAAAGACTATCAGGCAGCGTTCGCGATCAGGTGGGTGAACTGCTCTCTGCCACACTTCTCTGACAACCCATGATGATCAGGGCTAGTCTTTCTGGGAATTTTCATGGAAGCGAGTGGAAACATTTGTCTGCGGTTAGGGAAATGACCAGATTCCTCACAATAATTCCCAGTTCAAAAAGTCTCAAACTTTCAATAATTCCACAATAATTCAGACCTTACTGAATTAGATGTATTCGATACTTTGCTAAATGCAGCAGCAAACAGTTCTTCCAGCTGTTGTGTTTTCTAATGTGGTTGTGTTTTCTAATGTGGTTTCTAACGTGGTTGTAATGCTTCCTGTGTGTAGCACGCCGAGGTGTGTCTAGTCTGAGAGCAGTCAGACACAGGGAGGCAAACACAAAAGAACATGAATTCAACTAAATTCTGTGCTCCTAAACCAATAAATGGATTTTCAGCTTTAAAATCACAAACTCTTAAACCAATAAAAGCAAAAACACCGAACTTTGAAGTATAAGTGTCCCTCTTAAAGACAACTCAGCTCTCTTTTTTGAAGTCTCTTAATGAATGAGTAAGACCTTGTTAGGCAAACCACACTCAGGTGTGTGCCCTGCGGTCCCGGAACTGGGTGTGGGCCCCACTGGCGAACCCGTCATTCTGGGCCTTCCTGGACATGTCCCAGAGGCTGCCTCACACTGTGAGCTGATCAAATTTGTCAACTGTGGGAGTTTCTGTAAAATTTCTAAAGAGAGTCGGTGTATAAATGATTCTGAAAGAAGTTCTGAGAAATGTTCATAAATTTTAATCTGCTGATTGAGAGAGGTCAAAGGGGCCTGACTGCAGCTGGGCGCACAGCAGATATCAAACGACTCAAACCATATACATGGCTTCATATTTCACAGGTCATCACTTCTGCCTCCAGCGGGTGCTGTCGGAAAGTCAGTGTCTGAAAAGGATGCCGCCCTTCTCATCCGCCTCCTCTTTTTTGCTATTTGAGATAAATCATCCCTAATGCTGATTCGCAGGAATTAGATGCAAACTTTCAGCAACGAATGCAGATGCAGGCCTATCAAAAGGTAGTTATATTCCATGATTTTCAAAGGGACTTGCAGCCAGGTTATCATTGGTTCCATTGGATCCAGCAATGGTTCTGTCAAAGTTTAATGGGGTATGAACAAAAAAGAACAACACGCATTGATTCTCTGCATACCTTTTGTCATCAGAGTGACTGGTCGATGATGTCACAGTCATTCAAAACCGCTGCTGAATGACAAGGATTTTCAACTAACATCCCACACACACATACACATTTTAATTATGCCCATTTTATGATGAACTGCGCCCTGAATTGAAAATGTACTGTTTCCCCTGGGATATTATTAGAAGACTAGAGCAATTGATATGGCATCGGTTGAACACTGTTTTAACACCTGCGTTCGCATGCACTCTTACACACACACACGCATGAAACGCTTGTGTCACCAGAACGCTGCATGGTAACTTACACCTAATCTGTCACTCTCCCTTTAAGCTCAAATGGCAGCTGTCTCCCAGGCCTAAGCACTCAGCAGATTTTTCCTCCTCACCTTTTCACCTGTGTCCCATGCGGAGACCCTGGGAGCTTCCTGAATAAATCCATCTCCCATTCTCTCCCAGGGCCATTAGAGCTAGATTGATAGACCTGTGAGGTCAGCGCCGCGGTGGTCGGGGCAGTCTGGAGGCACCTGCTACCCCCCGTCAGTGCCTGACTGGCAGCGCCAACAGAAAGGCGCCCGAGCATGCAACCTCCGCCCACTCTACTCCCCTCCCTGTGCCGTCGTACCCACCTTCCCCGCGGGACAGGGAACAAGCCGAGGCACTGCTGGGTTCACCTGCCACAGGTGAGAGAGCTGACAGGTTGGATGGGAATGCTTGCAGAGGAAGTGTGGGGGCCGACAGTATGTCCACAGGAAGATCATCCATAGTCAAGAACCCAAAGGATCTCAGGGAATATGGTCTTCGGCAAATAGCTAAGCAACTGTATATTTAGGATGTTTTGAAAATTCATGTGCATTTCATGAAAGTTTTACAATTTTAATGTATGAAGATGATTAAAAACACATTTCAATCAGTGTTCCGTTTACTCCATAGAACACCGCAGATTGAATTGGGAAATCTGTTTAATAAAAATAGAAATTATACAAAACTAAATATCTAAACATTTTTTTCAAGTGCCCGGTTTTTGACATAAGGCCAAATGCATACAATTCTACACTTTGCGCTTATGTGAACTTCAAATATTTAGCAATAGATAATCATCTAAAAAAAGTAATTGTCACTGTTAAATATGTTTTGCGACAAACTACAGTATATCCTCTGATTTTATCACAGTATAGATGAGGAGACTTTTGGAAATTTCACCTAAGTCAAATAAAAGTCAATCAAACGTGATAAATCAAAGAAAGGCCTTTAATTTGTTAGTAGAGTACACAACAGGGACACCATTCTCCTTTTTCTGACTACTGCCAATCCCTAGTTAGTTGGAAATTTGAATGATGTCAAAAATCCTACTGTTTGGAAAATGATTGAGACACTAAGCAGCAGGGAGTTTGTTGTTCCTGTGAGTCACAGCCGTGTACTGTCAGGAAATTGGAGAAATTCCGGGAAACCTTACCTTTGGGCCAGCTGGAACTGAACAATGGTGAATAACGTCCAACTGTCCAATTGGCTAAATAATCTACATATGTACCCTCAGAAACCCTTCATTTTTTAAAAGACCTTCCCAACTACAAACCCCATTTGGCGTTTTGGAGAAGCAATGCAGACAGCACCTGCAAAAATGTATTTTAACAACAAAAGAAAAAAGTGCATGAAAGGAGTGCCACTTAGAAACTTAATTTCCTCTCAAACCCAGAGGTAAATTAACTTCAATGCCCCAACACCGGTTGATAGGCCTGAAGCACAATGAGAAAATTCCCTGCCAGTTCTGACAGTGTCTGCCCAACAGCAGTTTAAACAATGGTATCAACATCAGCTCTGCAAATATTAATGAGAGGATGCCTCCCATTTTAGAAATCCTTTTCATACTATAATTTATACAATAAAGCACTTGGATAGCATATAATAATTGCAAATGTGTCTCTCTCAGGCAACTGTGAGAAGCAATCAGGGAACAGAGTAGTCCTTTTCCTATTATATTGGTCTTTTCTTCAGTTGACACAGCTGAATTATAAAAAGCACTATAAAAAGTGCGAATTTTGTTTTATTACGTTGGCTCCTCAGTTGATACACAGCACCTCCCTGTGGTAGTTTTTGGCCAAGAAGGTTTTAACATTTTTTATCTCCCGTATTGTATTCTGTCAGGTATTAAACAATATTTCCCTTTTACAAAATAATCAATAATTACGGTTCCTCCAGAATGAAGGAAGCCTATTGTTTCTGTCTGTTTTATTAGGGTTCCTCCAGAATGGAGAATTATTATTATTATTTGCCTCCCCGATTAGGCTCAAAAACTCAAAAACCACATGGCAAAAAATGCTGAAAATTTGCACATTGACTCTCATGTACATCCACTACTCAGAGACTGGCCCTGATCCGACCATAGGGGGCACTACAGGAAACGCCCAAAAAAATTACACTAAATTTATTTTTGCCAATGCCACCCCATGTGACATAAATGTATGAAACTTGGTAAACATGTCTAATGGCTCATAATGAACAAAAAAGTCCATAGAACCAATAAAGTCCGCCTGATTAGATTTGACGAAACCTACAAAAAGGCCTGATTGAATTGAATTTTGACACACATATGTCGGATACACGTCTGCTTATTGGATGATAAGGAATAAGACTTCTTATGTAAGAAAAAATTATATTAATTAAAATTACGCAAATATTAATTACTTCAAGTTCATGTCTACACAACTCTGTGTTACGTCATCATGATTTGTGTGTAGCTTACAGCCCCAAGAGACAGCCCCAATGGACTGCCCCATTTAACTAGCACAGACAGCACCATGTCCATATCCCAGTTTACATATCATGCATGCTTTTCAAGCAATTTCAACCTTTTCTAGTCATTTCAGAAATATTAGAAAATAAGTTGAATGTTTTGATATCTCTTTGAAAGTAAGATACAATTGTAAAGCTTAGTCCCAGTCTTCGGGGCTTTGAAAATGTGTGTTCCATGATGTTTTCCACTTATTCCACTTAAGAAACTTGGATTTCTGCGTCTTCACATTCTGCAACCACATCGAGTTGTTCTGAAAAAGCAACAATTTCCTCTTCTTCCACTCTGAATCCTTGGATCTTGATCTGCACAACAGGGGATAGTTTAATGTCATAGTTTAGTTTGATGGGTGGAACGAAAACCAGCAACTACCGTGGCCCTCATTGACATATCTAATAAGCCAGCTGCATTTAATGCTTACCTAAACTCCACAATATTGTTTTTACTCTGTATTCTGTAAAAAATTGCTAATATTTATCAGTTTGTTATGTTTTAATTTGTTATTGTTTTTGTTTTTTTGATAGTTTTGGGTATTTCAGAATTGTTACATAATGCAAGATAAACGCAATCTCACAAAATAGGAAATGTACATTCAGTAGAACTTTGACTCTAAAATTGACATTTTAGGAATCTAAAGCAATTCACAGAATGGATCTTCTCGGGAATTTCAAATCGAATTGGCTGTCCAGCATGAAACTTCAGGAACATGGTTCTACATGATTGATTCAATGGCCTAAAGTTTATTGCAGCTATCTTTTCTTTTTGACAGTCACTGCATAAAAAATTAGGTTAAAAAGGTAATATAATCAGACTTTTTTTTAAACTAATAATAGAGTAATGCTGATCTGAAGATGTTAATTTCTATCTGCATTTGGTTTTAAACCATTTGGGTTCTTACCTTGTACATAACTTAATGTTTGCTTCAGCAGGGCATACTTCGGCAGCCATGTCCGTATCCCAGTAATACATCATGAAATTTGTAATAAAAGAACATAGTAAGTTTGTTGCATATTTCCTGTGATCCCCGTAAATTGTATGTTCCTTCGGCGTGTGGAAGATTTAATTGATAAAAATTGCGCAATTTATGAAAACTGAAACTGAAATAAGATTGAAATAACTGGAGCTATCTGATTGGTCAACAAAAATGGAGCAACTGATTGGTCTAGGAAATTGAATGATTAGATTGGTTGAAAGCTTTGACAAATAAGATGGCTCTTTTGACAAATCAGATCGCCACAAATTTTCAACCAATCAAATCGCTCCATTTTAGCTTTATCTAAATTGCTTCAGAGAATATCCTTACTGTAAGTGGGAAAAAAACTTTTTGCCACTTTTAACAACTTCTAAGCAAACAAAAAACATTAAGCCCGAGTTTCTGCTTTGAAGTTGTTCTGTTTGTGCATGTTTGTATTCATGCAAAAGATAAAATATTGTTTCCCTAGTTGAACTTATATAGACTTTTCTCACAGTACTGAGGTTAACATCTATTTAAAAAAAGATGAAAAACATTTTTCATGATGGTCCTCCAGGACCAATACTGGGAACCACTGATAATTTTTATCACAAAAGACCTTGGTCCCCGAGAGCCTTAGTGACTTTATTATATAATTCAACCTATTATTTGGATTATAACTGTTCCCAGCTGTAAATCAGATACTAATGAGAGATTTAGTTTTGAAAATACAGCCACTATGGCTATCAAGGACCAAGGCTGGTGACCCCTGCTTTAATATCCACTACTAGCCTCCTCAATTCACATGATGATCAAAGAGTAGCATGTCTGCTCACATCTGTAAATAACTGCTTGCTAAACACAAATGCTAGGGTAAATTTAGTCAATTAATATTCCATCAATAAATTACATGACGAACACCCTACTGGTAAATCTTGTTTCTGTGATTAAGAGTCTGCACTGCTCACTTCCCACTCTGCTCCAAGACATCAGCATCTTGGTCAATCCTTGTCACATCTAGCCACACCACTAAGAACCTGGGTGTCACTTTGATCTGTCCTTCAGGGACCACATCACTTCAGGTCCACTCCTGGCATTGGCCCACTCCTGCCATCCTAGAGCTCTCCATCTCATTTATAACGCCGCTCCCTGTCTTCAACCAATTTAAGTTTACCCTGACCCTCCACTCCTGATTAAACTCCACTAGCTCCCTGTTGCAACTCAGACCCAGCACAAGAGCCTCACTCTCACCCACCAAGCAACCACTGGATAAGCCTCTGGATTCCTCTGCGCGGTCATCTCACCTTCTTCTTCCTTCAGTCCAAATAGAGGAATTACCTTGCTGCTGCAGTTGTGACGTTGGATTCAAAATCACATGTGTTCCAATAGCAACTCACACCATCTTCTCAACAAATGCCGTAGAACACTTTTAAATCTATTAACTATTCCAACCCAACCTCATTTGGTTGTCAAATGATTATTTTGTGGTGGTAGTTGCATATTTTAACCGGGTCTTTAAAATGAACTTCTTACTGAGTAGTTTGCGTTCTGTAGTTGTATACTGGTTTATGAATTGGTTTTTCGATTGTAATGATTTTAGAAATGTTAGCTTTTTTTCTTATTACAGCCATCCTTAACTCCACTATAAACCTTTTGGCAATTCTAATTGCATAAAAAAAGACATGTATACATAACATTTTAATTAGTTTAAATTTTCCATTTGGATAACTGGACGCGTTGATTGGTGACTTTTATTTTGAAATTATCAGTTTACTTTATTACCGGAAGTTCCTTTTTGTTGCCAGCAATTGTTGCTAGCTTCACTCAGCTTCTACAGCAGTGGTTCAGTAATAGATGAGGTGGTGGGAGAAGGCAGTTGGGAAAGTCAGCAGAGTTCGACTTCCGAATCGGAGAGTGTAATCTGTTGGTATGGTGCAATCAATGGTTAAAAAAACGCGCTGATTTTTCATAGAAGTAACTGTGTGCTATATATGTAGGTACATTGACGTTACCGACACAGATGAAATTTAATAAGGATGCTACGGTGGATTCGGCAACAACTGGTGAGCTGTCTACCATCGCTGCTTGGTGTTGGTAGTATTTTCGTGTTGTTGCATTGTTGGGAGGCAAGAAACATCTTTGAAAATTGCGGAAAATATGAAAGAGTTATTAAGCAATATATTTATGAAAGCGCAGGAATATATTTTTGCATTATTGTAATACAATAATTACAATCTAGGCCCATTCGCTAACACGTATTTGTGTTATTTGAAATGTTAATGATTTAAAAAAATCAGTTTGTAACTAAGTGACAGTTTCGACTATAATGTATTTAAAAATAGGTTTGTTTATTGTTTTGTAGTAATAATATAGGTAAGTTAGTATTGTTTAAGTATTTGTAGAACTCAAAATGTAGATTTTGTTTAATTGATTTTGTATTTAGGCTTAATCGAGATATACAGAATTGAGTATGTCCTTGTTTGAATAAAATTCATTTTGGAAATTATGTAAAGGAAATGCAGAATACCTGTGTGCCATGAGCAATTTTTCTCTAAAATGGTTAATATTTTGTGCCTGATTGCCATTGTTATTCATATGAGTCTATGTACAGAAAAGTGGCTCACCTCAATCATTGAAATTGTAGCTTTTCGTGTTCCATCAAGAAAAATATCGTAAATTATCTTAAAGCATTAATTAGGGGCTTTGTGAAGCTATGTAGCTGACATTTCCCACTCAAATTCCACCTTTCCATCTTGCAGCACGGAGTTTTAAAGTTATTCCTAATCAATTGTTGTTACTCCTTTTCCTCTGCTGTTAGTTTTGTATGAATGGCCTACAGAATTGCCACTCACATTTAGGCGTCCTCTGATTTAGGCCTACGCTGGTTGTTTTATGTAAGGTGTTTGCTTTTTCAGTGTATGAATTACCCCACGTATAAAACTTACTTAAGTGATAATGGAAATTTGGCTGGAGCAATTATATGAAATTTAAGTTTCCTTGGTGAGACCCTTGAGGTACACTTCTGGACATTGTTTGGAAATAATTTATAGTATTATTAGTTTAGTATGACCTTTCTACTTTATTGAATGTGTGCAGGTTTTATCTTAAAGGTGTAATGCTATTATGATAAGTTTAGGCACTCGGTTCAGTGGAGTGGAAGAAGCACCTAAAAGTGGTTAGTATATTAATGTAGTGTAGGAAAGAGATATACAAATGTTTTTAAGCGCAACAGTTATATGGCGGTTGTTATCTAGCAACCTTATAGTACTGACATGATTTTGTGGTATCTTGGCCTAATTTATAGTCGGCACAGGGGGTAAGTGGAAAATAAAAAGCGGATAGATGGAACTGTAGATGGATAGATGGAACGAAAACACTGTTGCTACCTCTTTACTGTCCTTATCACTGGGTCTTGGCAGAACGTGCATTGTGTACTCGTGGAACTGAAACTCATACCATAAAGATTTTTTTAAATGTCGTCATCAATTTTACCTGCATGACTAAAAACCAAATTAGTGTAAACAGAGGCTTCGCTGTATTGAAACATATCTATAATAAATATGTATAATTTTTCTGTGCAATGTCATTTACAGCAGCTTGCATCTCAACACATGGGATGAGCAAAAAAATAAGTTTAATATGGATATATTTGTCCGTATATTTAATATGGATAGTATATGGATATAAACTAACTGGATTACTGGTGTTACTTTGTTGTTACTCTGTATCTTTTGTGTGTGTGTGTGTGTGTGTGTGTGTGTGTTCCTGGAGGGAGTGCATTGTTTAAGGTACGGAGCTAGAATGGTGAGCTTCTGATTCAACATAGCGACTTATGTTGTTAGGCTTGTTTTATCAGCGTTTTTTTAAATCAGTTTTTTTTATTTTATTTTTTTTATCAGATTTTGAGCTCAGATTTTAACACTATTTATTTGTGTTAAAATTATTTAAAAGTTTAGAAGTTCAGAACAATAGGGATAAAAGTAGCCCAGCTACCGACATTGTTTATATTTAACATATTACGCAGGGGCAACTTTACATTTCACAACGTTAGTGTTTTTAAATGAGTTGTTAGGAACCTGACTTGGGTTTTGGACCACAGTTGAAAGGCTGAAAAGAATTTGTCACTGGGACTGACTCAATTTTCTCTCTTAATTGTTGTTTTTTCCTAGTTCCTACAGTTCCAGACTTTCTATATTAATTGCATGACACTGGCTGGTTGCAGGATGAAGTCAACAAAAGGCCAGCCTTCCGTTTTACATCTAAATTAATTTTAAAGGTCTCGGAATGTTTCTATGAGCTGATCAGTAATAAATATTATTTATTCATTTGAAACCTGTGATTTCTATTCGCCCGAGACGGATAACTTGTTGGAGACGTATTTGGTGTGCACACAAAAAGACACCGAAGATCTGGCAAAGCTTACGAAGGCATCTGTGCTGCCTGTTTAGTGCACACAAAGGCGGAGGCCTTGTCAGGAGAGGAGGTCTGACAGTAATTGCAAGCATATGTTTGCATTAGGCTTTGGTGACGTGGCTTCTTTACATTCAGTCTAGCACAGCCAGTATAATGGTGGCCCCTAAACTCACATGATGTATGATGTAATGGAATATATATTTTGCTTTTTTTATGTCTGCGTTATCTGGCCTGGCATGCTGACACTAACTTTGCTATTAAAAATTTTCTAAATCATGTCGTATACTCACACGGAGGCAGATTTACGTCTGCACAACATATTACATTTGTAAAGTGCTTCTAAAAAAGAGTTTCAGTGACAAAGGAAGTAAAAGTTATGACTCCTTTTATTGGTTAGCTGTCCCAGAGCATGTTTCTGCTGAGAGGAACATTGAATTCACCTAGAGCTTTTGAAAAATCGAAAAGTGAGTGACATCATAACTTTATTCAATTTGGGAGTACAGAAAGAAGGGCACATCTTTCAGAAAAAGAATACTTTCTTTCATTATATTACTATACCATTAATATTTATCATTATAAGATGTTTAGTAATGTGCAGGCCTCTACGGGGAAGAGATGATAACTGATATTCTGTTCAATTCTTTATTAAATTAATAATATCAAGATTCATGTGTTGTATGACTTGTTAAGCAGCACTGAAAATAATGTGTTTGTTGGGTAGATGCATTTCTGCGATGGATTTTGTAATTCAGGATTTTTGGTTTCTGTGAATTAGTATAATTTTCTGTTTTTTTTTATTTTCCGTATTGCAGATGCTCATAGATTGTTTCTGTAGTTTCCAGTATCTGCAGCACAAATTATTATAGCACACAAAGTGGTTTTTGGGTATATTGAAGTTTTGATGCATTGGGCATTTTTGTGAACCATCAGTTGACTGGAAAATAAAAAGTATAGCATGTGAGAAACAACGGAATAAAAGGAATTCTCGTTAACATCTATGAAAGGGGTACACAACGGCCACACTAGTAGCATTTTATTTATGCTGTGAAAACTTGTAGTTTGTCATTCCGCAATAACGTTGTGCTAGTGTATAAGCCTGTGCACTTCTACAGGCAGGTTTAACGTGATTTACTTTCTATACGATTATTTTCATTGATCTCCAGAGGCCATTGAAGTATCTGCAATCGAAGCTGAGAAGATTTATGTCTCGTGGAAATATAGCCACTGTGATCACGGAGTAAAAGTACTGAGTAAAATAACCTATTCTCTCTGTCATTTCTTCTGTACTTTAGGGCTTTGACCCGCCCCACCAAAGTGACACCAGAACAGTTTACATAGCAAACCGGTTCCCTCAAAATGGCCATTATGTCCCCCAAAAGTTTGCAGACAACCGAATCATATCGTCGAAGGTAGGTGTCTGCGTTTGCCGACGTTACACGGCGAATCTCCGGCTAGTTTCTACATCCAGCTTATTGTGAAGTGCGTACCTTATAGTTCCAAGCTGTGTTTTTATTATTAACTTATTTTCTTCTGTCTTTCTCGTGCAGTACACAATTTGGAATTTCATTCCCAAGAATTTGTTTGAACAGTTCAGAAGAATAGCCAATTTTTATTTTCTTATTATTTTTCTTGTCCAGGTAGGTGCATTTTCAACGTTATTTGCTTGCGAGTGCCTAGGGTCTATCCCCTGCCTTTCAGAATACATCAGGAAGAACGCAGAGATATTATTGTCATTATTTTACTAACCTGATAATTGTATTGTGCTTTATGCCTGCCATATACATTTCATTGTTGTGCTGTGATGAAGATGGAAGCCTATTTTTACAAAGGTGTTTATTCGTTCTTCCTCTTTGCATTGTAAAGTATCTCTTTATTGTTCAGCTAATGATAGATACCCCAACGTCCCCTGTGACCAGTGGACTACCATTATTCTTTGTTATCATCGTAACCGCCATAAAGCAGGTAACGGTCGCCTTGTAACTGCAGACACACCCCCTTTATGGCAGGCGTTTGAATTGTCGGTGTAGGGTGACCGGGTCCTCACCAGCCCAGTGCGCGGTTGTGTTCCCTCACGGCAGGGCTACGAGGACTGGCTGCGACACAAGGCCGACTGGGAGGTCAACGCTGCCCCTGTGTTCGTGGTCCGCAGCGGTGGCCTGGTGCAAACCAGGTCGAAGAATATCCGAGTGAGTCAGCAGCCGGTGGCCGAAGCCTCCCCAGGGATCGATGGGATTTTAATATTTTATTCATTTTTTAATTTTTTTTTTTTGATGAATCGCTGTCTGCCTCAGTATTAATATACAGTGCTCTGGCTGGTACCGGAACAAAGCAGTGCTGGGTGAAGTGATAATTCAGTGTGCAGCCTTTCACTGCCACTTATGACGGAGAGAAAAATACCTCCTAACAGGAAGGAGGTATTCTGGCCGGTGTCTTCCAAAGGCAAACATCAGGTGTTACATTCTGAACTGCGTATCAGCTGGAATCAGTTTTTTCTGCTGCCAGTGTGAAATGTTAGAAGGACATAACAACCGTCTGCCCTGCCCCCTCCATTGTGGCTGTGACCCCCACACGACGTTTTAAAAGCTGTTTCGGAACATTCCGGAAAATTTGGTAACAAAGTAATTGGTCTGATGTATTCGCCACATTCAACTTGGTTTTGAATCTACTTTCTTAATCTACTCATTGACGCTTTTTTAAATTTATAGTTTAATTTATTATTTATATACTTATCTGTGGTGGGCTTTGGTGCGTAATTATTACTATACGTTTTTAAATTTGAAACATTGTACAGTGTTAACTAACATTTGTATTTTGTTTATGAATTATTTTATTTTGGCACAACTGTATATGTGTTTATAAAGCCTCTTTTTCTTATCCTTCCAGGTTGGGGATATAGTAAGAGTAGCCAAAGATGAGACTTTCCCAGCGGATTTAGTTATTTTATCATCTGACAGAACAGAGGGGACATGCCACATCACCACTGCCAGTCTGGATGGAGAGACTAATCTCAAGGTAGGTTGCTTTCATCTGCTGTGGCGTTATAACACCTTGAAAGGGTTTTACCTTTTCTATGTCTGTTTTCCGTTTGCAGTTTGGTTGTAGAAAAAGTGTTTGTGTGGCCTATGTATCTAATGATCTGTGTCTAAAGGATTTATGTTCTCGCCCCTTAAAAATCCCAACCTAACAGTGGTACATTTTAGAGCCACTGAATCTTTACCCATAGCTCTGTGGCCTCGGGTCCACGCTCTTAACATTTATCATGTGTTGTCAGAAAAAAACTTCATTATAACGACGTGGAACAGCCCGTCGAACAACAGCCGGTAAGTGTAGTTTTCGAGCCTGTGACGCTGTTTTCCCCTCACTTTTCCGGGGCTAATCTTCCTGCAGACTCATCATGCGGTTCCAGAGACTGCCGTTTCCCAGTCTGTCACTAGGCTGGAGGCTCTACAAGCCGTGGTGGAGTGCCAGCAGCCTGACGCAGACCTGTACAGGTCCTTTATTAAATCATGTAGAACATCAATCATTTTGACGTCTACTTAGAATTTTTTAATCCTCTGATTACTGAAGTGCTCACAATTTGTCAACACAAGAATAGGTTATATTTTTAGACTGGGGTCAAACCGTCTGAAGTTTATTTCATTGTACTGGCTGACTGAAAATAACTCCTCTTTCAGGTTTGTTGGGCGGATAACATTGACCCATCAAGAGGAAGAAATTGTGAGGTAAAAGCATTCTGCAGTCTTTCATCTGGCATAAAAACCTTATGGTTTATTTGTACCGCTAGACAACCCACCAGTGACATGTTGATTATAATTTGCGGCAAACCCCTGCTAAAATCTGTGTTTTTAAAAAGAAAAGTCCCTTTTAGTAAGGATTTGTAAATGTCCTGAAAGCTTGGCCAAGGAACTCAAAGCTTATGGAGAATGAAGGAACATGTCACTCATCTCTGCGGTTTTCTTTAGACCCTTGGCACCAGAAAACCTCCTCCTTCGAGGAGCAAGATTGAAAAACACCAAAGAAATATTCGGTGAGGCATTCTTTAGTCTTTCTTTATCGTTTCGAAATCTGTTCCAAGGTTAGCATCTACATTTGTGTTTCACACTGAATGCATGGCCAGATTTAGTATGGGCCCCTGGGTATGAATGCTTTATGGGGCCCCCTGCCACCCATAACCATGCACGTTTTTCCTATTTGGTAATCCGCCCATTATTGGACTTGTAAAAAATGTATGCAGTTGTCACAACTGTTTTCTTTTAGAATATTTGATGAGTTTTTAGTCAAGCTACAATGTCTCAACAGTGTTCCCTGAGCCTTGATGCGTACCCATTTACTTCCTTAGGCGTGGCAGTGTACACAGGGATGGAGTCGAAGATGGCCTTGAATTATAAGTGCAAGTCCCAGAAGCGCTCGGCAGTAGAGAAGTCAGTGCCTTATGATTTTCTAATTGTCAACAAACTCTGTGTTGTTCCCAGAACTTAGTAATTTTTTTTACCTCTTCGTTTCAGGTCCATGAACACATTTCTGATCATCTACTTGGGGATCCTGTTGTTTGAAGCTATACTTAGCACGATCCTCAAATACGCTTGGCAGGCTGAGGAAAAATGGAATGAGCCCTTCTACAATGAGAAGACTGAGCAGGAGAGAAACAGTAGTCAAGTACATACCAGGGCGATGGACGGAGGTGTAAAACATAGTGTTATAGAATGAAGTTTCAGTGATTTGCAGGGATTTTTGTTCTGCCTTTAGAGTGCGTAAAGCAAAACACTATGCAAAAGCAAAAGGTTACAAGTTTAAAATGTTATGACGGCAATGAGGAGAAGTAACCTTTAACTTGGGCCACCTTGCCTGAGACCCTGACATACTCCATCAATCAGGGAGATATACAGGGCTGCCTTCAAGTCTCTCTTTTCATTAGTGAAGCAAGGCCTCAAGTTGTTGTTTTTCCTCCCCCCCTCCCTCCTTCACAGATTCTGAAGTTCATCTCAGATTTTCTGGCTTTCTTGGTCCTCTATAACTTCATCATCCCCATTTCTCTTTACGTGACGGTGGAGATGCAAAAGTTCCTCGGCTCTTTCTTCATTTGCTGGGACTTGGATCTCTACCACGAAGAAAGCGACCAGAAGGCTCAAGTCAACACCTCGGACCTTAACGAGGAGCTGGGACAGGTTTGTGCTCGATTAAGCCATTTTCCATGTCGGTTTCTTCTCGAATAACCGAAAACGTTCTTAGGCGGATGTGGAGCCACGATTGTGTTTTTAATGGCCTGCACTACAAAATGTCAAAGCTCTTCGCTTGCACGTTCCAGGTGCAGTACGTGTTCACTGACAAAACAGGCACCCTGACGGAGAACGTGATGCAGTTTCGTGAGTGCTCCATCAATGGCGTCAAATACCAGGAGATCAATGGGAAACTGGTCCCAGAAGGAATTGCTTACGATTTGCCCGATGGGTCTTCTCCCCGCATGGTAATGATCCAACTCGTCTCTTTTCTAGGCCTCCGTCTGTTAAAACCCCCCAATGGGAGAACTGTAAAAGCGCCAACTGTGACTCCAGATAGTCACATGGCTTTTTTTGCGGCTAACTAATCTTGAAGATGTGTCTGCTTTTGTTAGGCTTTAGTCACTCACTTTAGAGTGCTTCTGGATTTTGGTTTGGGATTGGGTTTGGGTTTGAGGTGTCCTGTGTTTGTCCTGCTTTAGTCACTTTTTCCTGAGTGCTTCTGAATTTGGGTTTGGGATTAGGTTTGGGTTTGAGGTGTCCTGTGTTTTTGCACATGCTTCTGGATTTGGGTTTGGGTTTGGGTTTGAGGTGTCCTGTGTTTGTCCTGCTTTAGTCACTGTCGGTTTTCGTGTATGCTTTCCGTGTGTGTAGAGCAGGGAGGAGGAGCTGTTCCTGAAAGCGGTCTCGCTGTGTCACACAGTGCAGATCAGCTACGACCAGACAGACGGCTTGGTGAACCCTTTCCCACACCCATGCGCTGCCTCACCCCAGATGGAGTACTACGCCTCCTCGCCAGATGAGAAAGCTTTAGTCGAAGCCACAAAAAGGTGGGATTGAAGTTTGTGCATCACAGCGAAGTAAATGCTTATTTTGTGTGGTGAGACCTCTAACCTGTGTGACTCATTCAGGTGGTATTCCTCAGCCATGAAATATCGGTTAGCCAAAAGCCTCCTTGGTTTTTTTTCTTCTTCTTAAACACATTTTTTGTATAATATCTCAATTTTAAGATGGGTCCTTCTTGATTTTTGTGCGTTTTTGAGTTTATTTGTTATTATTTTTCTTCACTGCAGGATGGGGGTGACATTCACAGGGAGTAATGGTGAAAGCATGGAAATTAAAACATTTGGAATACCGGAGAAGTAAGTGCTATCAACTTACTGACCTCCCTGGCCACGGCGCCTATACATCTGTAAAAAGGCTTGTTCAGGTATTCGAAAATCCATGACGTCCCTTTCATGTTCTTTATTGTAGGTATAAACTACTGCATGTTTTAGAATTTGATGCAAACAGAAGACGAATGAGTGTGCTGTTGCAGACGCCTTCGGGTAAGTTTGTTTCTCAGGAACGATAAATTATTTTGGTGTAAGGTCACACACACACTCTCTCTCTCTCTCTCGCTGCTTTTTATTTACTTTATGGCATTTTGTTTTCAGGACAAAAGTTGCTTTTCACCAAAGGTGCAGAGTCATCTATTCTTCCATATGTCATAAGTGGAGAAAAAGAAAAGACAACAGTACATGTAAATGAATTTGCTCTGGTAAGGAACAAAGCCATATGTCTATAATACATGTTCTTATTGTCCATGTTATGATGCAGTGTGACGTATTCTCACGACCCTCTGGTCAAAAACCTTGACCAGAAGGTTGTGAGTTCAAATCTCAGCACTGCTCCTTTGTCAAGTACATACCATATTCACCTGAATTGCTTCTGTAAATAACCAGCTATATAACTGGAAATTGTAAGCTATTGCAAGCCACTCTGGATTCAAGCATCTGCTCATGACAAAAGTAGTGAATAATAATTTTTTTTACTTAAATAATAAGGCGTTATTTAGCTGTAGGGAATGTAATGCCTTCGTAAAAGTACCCAGATAATGACTGTCTCCTATAATGTATTTATTCTTGTATTTAAGTAATTCAGAATGTTTATTGACTTTATTGATGGTCCTAAGAAAGTGTGTGTGTGTGTGTGTGTGATGGGGGGAATCAGTTTTTGGTTTGCGAGTGGTCACTGCAGATGTATAAATGTGAAACCCTGTGCCTTTGGATTTAGTCCTGAAAGCACTCTTTTGAACCCTCAGAAAGGCCTACGCACTCTGGTGGTGGCCTGTCGACACTTCAGCACAGAGGTGTATGAGGAGGTGGACCGGCTTCTGCACGAGGCCCGGACCGCCCTGCACCAGCGCCAGGAGCGGCTGGCCCAGGTCTTCAGCTTTGTGGAGCGGGATCTGGAGCTGCTGGGTGCCACGGCCGTGGAGGACAAGTACGTGGGGATGGGGTGGGGTAAAGGTGGGGTAAAGGTGGGGCCGGTGGAGTTGTCTGGGAGGCAGGCACAGCCCAGCTCCCCCACGTTCTCCGTTTCCACTGTTCTTTACACATCAGTGGCGACGTCACATTCCCAGTGACCCTTTCCTTCGTGCTGAGCACCTGCCGCAACTCACAGCTGTTCCTGTGTTCTAGTGAATCGTCGCTAATAAGATTTAATAGGATTTTTCGTATATGCTTGAGTCATTATTTTATTAGTACAGGGCTGTAATGTGTCTCGTTTGTCAACTTCCCGTAGTGAGTGGTGACAGCCCAAGGCATCTGCGATGGCAGGCTGACAGTGAGTCAATGAACTATTGTGGGGTGAATCTGGGAGCAGGGCTATCTTGGCACCGGGTAGATTACTGCGGTCTTCCTCCCACAGACTGGTTGCCCGAGAGTGCCAAATGCAAAGAGAGCCTCCATCACTATTTAAGTGGTTTGGGTTTTGCAGTCGAATGAGTCCATGTTTGCCATCTGCTTGTGGTCTTGTTGCCCCTAATTAATTTTGATCAAAAGCGGATATTCAGTTACGTGTTAACCCTAACCTACTCTTTTTTTTGTTTTAGTCATACTCAGACTTCTGGGAGATGCTACAGATCGTAACCCCTACCCCCTCACAATAAGTCTACGTTTAAGCAACTTCTTCCTGTGTTTTTTTTTTTTTTCCTTGGCTCGTATAATGCTCCATATAAAAAAAAGCACAGCTAATGCAGTGAGTGTAGAAGGAATGTACTATCTATTACTACTGTCTACTATCTAGCTGTTTGAGCATTGTAATTCTCAGCGTGTGCGCCGGCTGGGTTACGGGCTATGTACGACCCCATAAGGCGTCTCCTTTTGCACAGGCTGCAGGACAAGGTCCAGGAGACGATTGAGGCGCTGCGCCTGGCGGGGATCAAGGTGTGGGTGCTGACCGGGGACAAGCAGGAAACGGCGGTCAGCGTCAGCCTCTCCTGTGGTCACTTCCACAGGACCATGAACGTCCTGGAGCTGGTGCAGCAGACGTCCGACAACGAGTGCGCAGAGCGGCTGAGGAGTTTGGGGAGGAGGTAGTGTCAAGTGCCCTTTCCACCAAAATCTTATTTTTCCTCATGCATCCTTCTTTGAAAACTTAGTTTATCCAAAGCTGTCACAAGAATAAAACACCCGAACTTCTCATGTGGCCTTTCAGTTCCCTAATCATCACGTCAGCCACGCTGTGTAGCGCTATCCGCATGCTCATCCACTTTACTGCACTGGCAAATTCAAGCAATTCATTTAAAGTTTTGAGCTAAATAACATTTAAAATTTGCTGTAGCATACTCGTCTGTGCATTTGGATTATGTCTAGTAATTTAAACAAACGTACCGCTTAACATTTAATTTGAAATGGATAAAAGCAACCATGCATATAATCTTGAATACCAGATGGCCTTTATAGCAATGCGCTGTATTGTGGCCTTTTGGATTAAATTAGTTTGAGTGCGCTAATCTCATTAATCACATCTGATTTGAACAATTACCTTAAAACTATGTTCACTGAAACAATTTTACGGTACCCGGCTTTTATAGGAGGCAGGCATTTTGTTGTGATACTCTGCAATCGAGATTTAGACTGCGTCTAAAATCTATTTAGCGTGCATAATGACCGCTAGACGTTTCTCGCTTACATAAAGTTGTGCTTAGTGCTCTGCGTTTTGGTCGGCTCATCGATGTTCCTGTGTGAAGTTTCATGAGTCTCTACGTTTCCGGATGCCGTGCAGGATCAAAGAGGACGACGTGATCCAGCACGGCCTGGTTGTGGACGGAGCCAGCCTGTCCCTGGCCCTCAGGCAACACGAGAAACTGTTCATGGAAGTGTGCCAGAGCTGTTCTGCCGTGCTGTGCTGCCGCATGGCCCCGCTGCAGAAGGCCAAGGTACGTAACTTTTATTTAGCGCGGACGCTTTAGCTCCCCGGGGCTGTGTGAGCATCTCTGCTGGCCCCTCTGGGGTAAGCTAATGGCCATTATGCATTTGATAGGTGGTGCGGCTATTTAAGACTTCCCCGGAGAAGCCGATTACGTTGGCAATTGGTGACGGTGCTAATGATGTTAGCATGATTCAGGAGGCCCATGTCGGTATAGGTAAGTGGTAAAACTTTATTTCATAACCTACCCAATTTGGCGATCGGAATGAAGGCATTAAAAACTCTTTTAAAGCCTTATATTTAGAACACGAGGATGTTTCGGATTTAAAGAGCCATACCTTGACTTTTAATGGATTATAGTTGGCGTTTATGCGGAATTCCATTTTGTGTGTTTAAAAAGTGCCACAATTGACAGACTGAATAAAATCATGGGCCTAATGAATGTATTCACAGGTATCATGGGCAAAGAAGGAAGACAAGCTGTGAGGAACAGTGATTATGCAATTGCAAGGTTTAAATTCCTCGCCAAATTACTGCTGGTCCATGGCCACTTCTATTATATTAGGATAGCAACTCTTGTACAGTATTTTTTCTACAAGGTAAGTTTATATGGTGGCTCTGTAAAGCATTAGAGATGTAAATCAAGTCATTTAAACAAACTTGTGTATTATAGCAGTTTTGCATATTGTCAGATGTGCCAGATGGCCTATATAGCAATTTATTGTGGCCTTTTAGATTGAAGTAGTTTGACTGCGCTAATCGCTTTAATCACATCAGATTTTGAACGGTTACCACAAAACTATGTACATTGGAATATAAAGTGAAATATAAATATATAATATAAA
>JAOYSI010000026.1:1469881-1489265 GCA_025775065.1 Hiodon alosoides | reverse complement strand
CCCCCCCCCCCCCCCCCCCCCCCCCCCCCCCCCCCCCCCCCCCCCCCCCCCCCCCCCCCCCCCCCCC
Organism: Hiodon alosoides; assembly: GCA_025775065.1. NCBI lineage: Eukaryota > Metazoa > Chordata > Actinopteri > Hiodontiformes > Hiodontidae > Hiodon > Hiodon alosoides. The sequence goes on along the minus strand of JAOYSI010000026.1, from coordinate 1,489,198 downwards.
CCCCGGGCCATGTTTTACCAGAATGTTTTTGATACTGTTGTAGCCACACATCAGAATAAACTACAAGGTATATCCTGTTGTTGGAATGGGTCTTGGAACTTTCCATCAAATTCTGCAGAATTTTATTCAGTATTATTCCTAGTAACAGTAGCGCTTGTGGTTTTCAACCCTGATTTCTTATGGGGTGAACCCATGCCAAAACCACCTTTGGCTCTACACCTGACTTCCTGCTGTGCTTGGCAGCCATTTTAATAAAGATAAGGTTGGCACTGCACAGCGGTCTTGGGCTTTTGGTCTTGGGCTTTTGGTCTTGGAACCATTTGACTCCAAACCTGCTGTGCCAGTCAGGCCTGTGATTAGCATTCCTGGCTCCGCTATTCCACCCAACCTAGACAACCTTAGATGTGACTATTGTCTTCTGTTTTCACTTTGGAGTCCCCCAAATATCACGCTACTGAGGTACAGTCTTGGAAGGACAGTTTAGCAATTCCACATTTTTAAAATCTTATACTGGGTTTGCTGTTAACAGCTGGATAATTTTGTTTATCTATTTGGCCATAGAGCCTATTACGTGAGTTATTATTCGTGTTTTTTGTTAATTTTGCTTCCCTCTCTTGTACTGTACTTCATATACTGCTTTACATAATTATGCATATCTTAACATTCCATATTGTTTTTCATTTTCAGGTAGAAAACCGTTCTCTGTTGTTAAAGGAACAATGGGTTAGTGGACTTTAAAACAAGATTTTTGACTTCTGTTAGTAGAATTGCTTGTAATTTTACAGATAGAATGTTATGAAAGCAGAGTGATTTATGTGCCTAAGAATTAATTCTGCTGTCAGAACTGCAAAGTTGTTGAATAGCAGTGGTATTTTTAATCATGTTTAAGGCTGTGATGCAACAGAAAGTTAATTTAATTTCCCTTGTATTCATATTGCCATTTTTCTTAACCCCTAGCGTTACTTTTTGCATATATATTTATTAAAGGTCCTGGCAGGTTATAATGAACACTGTCGCCACATTTTCCCATACAGATAGTGAAGAAAAGACCTATGGTGGCTGTGAAGGACCAGATGCTATGTACGTAAAACTGATCTCTTCAGATGGGCACGAGTTCATTGTGAAGAGAGAACATGCCTTGACTTCTGGCACAATCAAAGCTATGTTGAGTGGCCCTGGTAAGTAACAATGTTCAAATATTTCTTGCATTAAATTGCACTACTGTTGAATGTTTTTCGCTTCTTGTGCAGGCTTATGACATTTCTGAAAATTAATTTTAGGGGGTCGTCATTTTTTAAGCAAGTAGAATAATTTGCTTTTAATTTGATTTGTTTTTTTAATCAAATGCGTATTGTTGTAAAAGCTTGTGTTAAGCAGTCTTTCACTCTTTTTCAGGTCAGTTTGCTGAAAATGAGACCAATGAAGTAAATTTCAGGGAGATTCCCTCTCACGTACTTTCCAAAGTGTGCATGTACTTTACCTACAAGGTTCGCTACACTAACAGTTCGACCGAAATCCCAGAATTCCCCATTGCACCCGAGATAGCACTTGAACTCCTTATGGCTGCAAATTTCTTAGATTGCTAACTTTGGAATTTGTTTGGCTTTTTGTGTACTTTATTTGATTACTTAAGTTATTTTCAATGTATTTCGAATGAAAATTTGATCATGTTTTAGTAAAAATTATATAAAATATGATGTATAAACTTTTACGATATTATAACTTATAATGAACGAACTTATGCATCTAATTAAATAAACTATACCCATCTGCACAAGACTTATTTTTTCTTGAAGTGTATGGATGTAAACTCTTCCCATGTAATTTCAGAATAGAATGAGCTTTTGTTACATAATGTGCAGCACTGCTTTGTTCTGCCTATAAATGGTTCAACAAAAACATCCAAAATATTCTATTTTCCGTTGAAAACTAAGATTAAGTAGAGAATTATAGTAGAGTATGGGCACTGTTTGTTTGCGTGGTGAGTTGTGAAGTAAAACAGGCTGTATAATACTGAATAGCAGTTTTCAACATTGGGTATTGAGCTGAAGTGTAGGGCGACATTTGAGGGCTGCATTTAAGATTGGTGAAAAGGTCCAAGTCGGGGGCTGAGCAGGAATATATTGATGGATGCTGAACTGCATAGAGACGGTGAGATTACATTTTTTATTTGAGCCAAGGAATCGTAAAGACTTCATTCGTTCACTCTGTGTCCTTTTCTTTCAAACGCTTGCATTTTCAGCTGCTTTGGATTTCAACCAAGCAGCCCTGAATATTCACTTTTCATTGGCTCCCTTATTTGTCATGGTGTTAATGCAATTTTTTACGTGTGTGTGTGCGCGCATGTGCCCATACTGAGTACTGAGTTTAATATGAAAGATCACCAAAATTGCATTTAAAATTTTAAGAAAAATGTTAAATATCAAATTGTACGGATGGTGACTGAGTGGACACGAAACCATCCATTTTGGGAGATTAATAAAACTAAGCTGTTCAAATTGAATGCTTTTATGTTTCCTAGTATTTGCTTATTATAAGGACTACGCTGTGAAAGGGCATGTTCTATTTTCCTGAGTTGTATTCTAATTTCAGCAGAATTTGGGCAGAATAAATTAAACAAATCCCACACATCTATCCTTCAGGAATTATGATGCATTATGTGTGGTTACTTTGCCAGCTTTTATAGAACCAGAAGTCAGGAATACAAAGGATCAGAATGCAGTACCTCAGTCCAAAACAAAGGCACTCACAATGAGAAATATTTTCAAGGGAATGACTATAAAAGGACATTATCAGGGTTAGGCTCAGTTTTTCTGTAGCATAATTAACATCAGAATAGAAGAGTAACTGCAAAGAACAATGAGAGAATGCTAAGCCATTTCACAAACCACTCAAACTTTACAGAATAGCGTGAGCAATTGTCCGTGGACATATTTTTGTACAAAATGTATATATTTTGCATACACAGAAACACCTCTATATGTATTTAAAGTAAGTGCCAGTATCAGGTGTCAAAAGGTAGTTTGGCCAAAAAAAAGGTAGTTTTTACTCTTATCTTTGACCCTTCAATAAACTCTGTTAATTAGGAAAAGATTTGAGGTGGCCTTATTGTAGGAAACTTGACAACCTTTGTACTTTTTTGAGAAATTTTGAATGTTACCCGCTGTAAAAGTTTGGCATTAAATTGTTGGATGTGCATTTGACAGCGAAAATGAAGTAATGGCATTGCTAAAACGTGTTTTGCTTCTCTTAAATTTGTGATTTTATTAACACAAGCGTAATTAGTCTTTGCTTGAAATAGTTGTTTATTTAACAGCTTATTATTTCCTATTAAATCAATCATACATTTTTAAATGTATCTTTGTTTCTCAAGGCACAAATTAACGATCGTATATAAGATCATAGGATCAAAGTAGATAATGTGGAGGTCAGTTTTTAGTCAACAACTTGATTAAACCTAATTAAGAAATACCAAAACCAGCATACACTGGGGGGCCGACAGATCCAGGACTGAAAACTATTGGTGTAAGGATTCACTGGTAGAAATTGGCAAGAAAGACATGGTTGAATAAAGACACAAATTTTACAACAATTGGCCGGTTAGGCGGTGTGCAGGAGCACGGCTGATATCACGTCATATCAAGCACACAAATTTAAACTTCAGCATTCCTTCAAGTAATTTGGTTTATGCTCACTGACAACCTCATAAATCTCACAGGCTAGTCTTTAAAATGTCAGGCCACGTGAACTGACCCAGAAATACTGCACAAAATTCTAAGGGAGGGACAAATGACTTCTTAAGTACAAAATATCTGATGCACTGCTATGATTGCTTTGAAACCCCGAAGAGAAAAAATGTACGCACAAATAATGATTACAATGAAGCATTTTCACTGTAATTTTTTAGGCTTGCAGTGTAAACTGTATTACCAGAGATAAATATAGTGACTTTATTTTAGGATATTTCTTCGGAATTTTTTTTTTTTTTTTGTGCTCTCCGTAAATGTTTACATCTTACTTTAAACAATTTATTCAACTGAACATGATTTTATTAGAGTCACTATTAAACTGGATTCTTAGGAATGCTGACAGGAAGACTACGACAAAAAGCACATCCAATGAGAAAGATTTTTCTATATCATGTTAATTTTTTCTTGGCAGGGAGAGCACTGCTGCTTGTGAGATATTCAGGGTTTGGGAGGAGGTGTAGAAAACATCAGCACAAGCAGAGACTGAGCAAAGTGGTCCAAGCAAAACACTTCATTTCTGAAATCCAGTGTATTGTTAATGGTCTGATACAAACAAAAACACAATATTTTCCAGTTCTATATAAATGACAAATTCTGTGGTTTCAATAGAATGCCTCATTATTTAAATATGCCCAACGATGTCAACATAAAGTTGGCTAGAAATTTAAAAATATGACAATTGTCCAATAAAATCTTCAGTTATGAGCATACATAATATTCTAGATCTGATGCAGAGAGATCATAAAATGGGCTAATTTTGTTCATATGTAAACTAAATACCGTTTCATCGTTGTATGTCCTAAAAAAAATACTTATTTACTCAAGCGTAAAATTTGTTAAACCGCGATCTCTCAAGGCACTCTGCCAGATTTTCTTGGCAAAGGCAATCTCTATGACCTTTTAAGGTCGGTGCGAGATGGATTAGTCGAATCCCCACGCAATAACGCAGCCCCGGACAAAGACAAGACACGCTGTTCTCCCCCCGAGTCCAAATTGCGGGCCCAGTGTGAGTAAGAGCCATGTGGAATTCAAAAGCTTGGCAGCAATAACGACTTCGTCTACCAGAATATTTAGGCTCATGTCGCGAAATGATTGGAAAATTGTAAAACCGATTTTAAAGATCGGGGGTGATAGTTTTGCCATAGATGGTTATGGAGTGAAGCGCATACTTACTCCGCCATTAAACAGCATTGGCCATTGGCATTATTCCCTAAAACAAGCTCTCATATTTCAGCTTTTAATACACAATTCAACATTTAGGGCTACAATAAATGCTATTATTGCATCGATTTAATTGTGTTATTTTCCCTCTTAATAAACATTTTTTTTGTTGTGTTCTAGAGATTGCTTTGCATGAGAATTGTTTTATATTTACTGCTAGCTAGTTGTTTAATTATTAGGTCTGTCTAATAAGTAGGCTATTTATCCATTATGATCTCACCAGTAACAAAACTATATATATATATATCACTATTTATAAATAATCATATATATCTGGGGGCTTTGAAAAGAAATGCCGACCTGCCGGTAATTCTGGCACAACCACTAACATTTTTTGGTCCGATCAAGTCAAACCAGTCTAACCTTGGCGTCTCTATATTCAGATTTTCAATAAACTTTAACGCCTTGTCTACAATTTAAATACTTTTCAGTACTAGACTCGTATCTTAGCACGTCACCCGGTGGTTCTTCGACTATCCGCATAGCTGGCTACAATAACCAACGACAGCCTTTCATTTGGTTTACTTGCTGTGTTCAAAACACAAGACTACCCCCATTCCACGTGATGCCCTGACGTAGAGTTCAATTTGCGTCCCTTTACCCTAGTGCAGGGGGGTTCCATCATGGCGTCCATGCAGGTAAGTGTCAAACTGAAGCAGAAACCTCTTTATTTTGCCTTTCTTGTTCTTTTTTCCTAGGCTTTAGATAACAGAAGGCGATATACATTAAGACGAGACTTGCCGGCCGTTAAATTAGCAAGAGGCGTTTGGTAAGAGTCAAGGTACTTGTACGGACAGGGGCAGTTAAGTGCCTGGTCGTGGTGGTGAATCGGAGGAGCCTGTGTACTTACTCTGATCACTTATCAGTTTGATAAGTACTGCGGTTTGAACAATATAGAGGTGATTATGGCCGCCACCAAAGATCTGGAGCCTAGTTACTTTTTACAAAAGTCTTTTGTTTACCAGACACACGCTAATATCTAACGGCGAATACGATCTAAACATATAAATGTTAAAACCTGTTAACAAATTTAGTTTGTTAGTTGACCGAAGCATCTAGCTAGCAAGCTACATTAAAGTGCAATGAGAAGCTAGGTCCTTAATGTATTGTTCGGATCGAGTTAGACTGCTCACTATTTTTCTAGGACTGCTAGCCAGTTATTGATCATCCAAAGAAAGCTAACTAGCTATCAAAATTATTAATTTGTCTGTAGGACTTAACTGCGGACTTCGAGATGTAACGTTAGTTCAAAACGACTACCTTTAAAACCGTTAAAGTAAGGCGTTGCGGTTACCACGAGAGCATCTCATTTGGTTGTCTACTCACTTCAAGTATAAAATATTTTTATGATGACGAAAGTGGAGATCGTTATAATAAGTTAAATGTCTAGTGAATCGCCATAGGCTATTTGTCGTTATGTTTTCAAAAATAAAAACGTCGCGTACGGTCCATTCCTAGCGGAAAACGACTGTAATATTTTCCACCCAACTAGCTTGATCGCTCACATTACTGAAAACGATATGTTTAAATTATTTAGATAGATAGCTATATGAGGCATTTTCAGTTTGCCTACTAAACCTGAAAACTTTAAACTGCATTTTTTTTTTGTATTAATTTAAGCAGTTTTAGTTTAGACGTTCTCTCACTTAGGTTTCCAAACCTTCTAACTACTGTAAGCATTCACGGTTGGCTCTCTTCGTGTTTTTAGTCGATAGTTAATGCTTGCACAGTTATTGGAATTCAAGACCAAGGAATGCACACTGGAGATGGTATTCAGAGTTGAGCTTTATTTAACAAAAGGGAAAATTTTGCAACATTGCGACCAGTGTTGTGCATGTTTTTTGCTTTTTCTGGCGACTAAATAATTGTTTTTGTGTTGTATAAAACACAACCACACAGAATGTTATAATTGAACTGATATGTTAGTTGTCTAGTTGAATATAGACTAGTCTCTGGTGTATAGCTGCTGAAGAACTGGTATTGAATACTGTACTTGTTTATTTTGTGCTCAAGTTATATTTTTGATATTGAAAGTGTAGCTTTATTCAGGGAGGAACATTATTATTAGGTATCTTCCAATCAATTAATAATCAGGATTGCCTTAAAGCCCGTTATTCTGCCTTTTTTATGCACGTATGCACTGTTGTAATTCTAATTTGTGAAAAGAAGTCATGCCTGTAATGTTGCCACCTTGCTTAGTGATGCAATACCGTGAGCTGACATCTCCGAAATTAGGCTGAATGCCTCCAAGACCCTAAAGCACAATGAAATAACTTGGTTGACTTGTTATGTCAACAGCGGCCACCATGTTCAGTTGATTGATCTTGAGATAAATGTCATCCATGCTTTTTGCCGTTAATATATCATTGTAGGGTGCCATTTTCCGCTCTACTGTACCAGTGAGAAACGATCAACAAGTTTATCACACACAAATATTATTCAGATAAGTGATGACAGTTTTGTTGAACTTTCGAAAGTTTACATAGCAACAGTATACACTCACCGGCCACTTTATTAGGTACACCTCTACAACTGCTCGTTAACGCAAATATCGAATCAGATCTAAATATAATATCACGTGGCAGCAACTCGACACTTTTAGGCATGTAGAAATGGTCAAGATCTGCTGAAGTTCAAACCAAGCATCAGAATGGGGAAGAAAGGTGCTTAAAGTGACTTTGAACATGGCATGGTTGTTGGTGCCAGACAGGCTGGTTTGAAACTGCTGATCTACGGGGATTTTCACGTGCAGTTCTCTGGGCAGAAATGCCTTGTTGATGGCAGAGGTCAGAGGAGAATGGCCAGACTGGTTCGAGCTGATAGAAAGGCAACAGTAACCCAAATAACTGCCGACATTCAGATGGTAGGGTCAGAATTTGGCCTAAACAACATGAAAGCATGGATCCATCCTGCCTTGTATCAACAGTTTAGGCTGGTGGTGGTGGTGGTATTGTGGTGTTGGGGATATTTTCTTGGCACACTAACTACCAATTGAGCATTGTTTAATTGCCACAGCCTACCTGAGTATTGTTACTGACCATGTACATCCCTTTATGACCACAGTGTACCCATCTTCTGATGGCTACTTCCAGCAGGATAACGCGCCATGTCACAAGCTAACATCATCTCAAACTGGTTTCTTAAACATGACATTGAGTTCACTGTACTCAAACGGCCTCCACAGTCACCAGATCTCAATGGATGTGCAGCCGTCAAATCTGCAGCAACTGCACAATGCTTTCATGTCAATATGGACCATAATCTCTGAGGAATGTTTCCAGTGCCTTGTTGAATCTATGCCATGAAAAATTAAGGCAGTTCTGAAGGCAAAAGGGGGTCCAACCCGGTACTAGCAATAGTTTACCAACGACCAGCTATTTAGGACAGTGTACCTAATAAAGTGGCCAGTGGTGCTATTTTACTGTTTCATGATTATACAGGAGTTTGTAGGCTGCTTGTAGACTGGCATGGTCGTATGGGCAATTCACTCATTGAGCTAAAGACCAAAGTCGCTTGCTCCGGGAACTGATCATACTCTTGTCAATGACTACAGGAAATAACATTTGTTGAAGGAGTTCACAATGCGCTTTGCTACATAAAGGTCTTTCTTACTCTGATCTTTTCTTTTTTTCCAAATGCAGAGAAAATTGTGAGTATTGTTACTCCAAAGTCTTTTAAAATATTGCTTGGAAAAACAGTAGTTCTTTACACTCTTTACATTGCATCAACATCAAATTGAATAAAAATCATGTTCTAAGATCTGTCTTTTGTTTTAAGTCAATGATAGTGTTGGACAGTATTACTGGAGGCAAGTCATTTGGTGATGGAGCAGTCGAACAGTAACGTCTGGAATAATTTAAAAAGAATAACACTTGTGTTCCAGTTAAATGTAAAGATGGTAAATGTAGTTCAATGGCCTTCTCATAGAGAGGCTGGCTACGTCTCCCCTGTACATTCTGTGGCTTTTCTGAAGGGTCTTCTAATGAAACGTATGTAATGTATTGGCAGAGTACCTGTATAATCCTCCAATCAGATTTTGATTTGTACTAGGCCATTTGTCCATTTAATTTCTACTTGTGACTTGTGCAAAGTGGAAACTGGTGGAGCCATCGATAATGTAGTAGTATATTTAATTCCTAACCAGTTTTCAAGGCTTTCTAGGTAAAAGTGATCGGTTCTGCCTGGATTAAGTGTGGATAATTTGAGATATTTACAAAGGCAGCTAGTGTGTCAGGATTCACTGCGATATACTCTCATTCTGTCTCTTTTTTAGCAAGTTTAAAAGCTACAATGGACATGAGGATGACAAGTGATGATTAGCTGAATGTCAGCCATTAAAAGAGGAACTTGAATATAATTAGAAAATGCGGATATTCTAGTAGTGCAGTATTCTGCAGCGTGTTAAATGGGGAATGGGCCGCGTAGCCTGCAGTGTGTTAAATGGGGAATGGGCCGCGTAGCTTGCAGTGTGTTAAATGGGGAATGGGCCGCGTAGCCTGCAGTGTGTTAAAATGGGAATGGGCCGCGTAGCCTGCAGTGTGTTAAATTGGGAATGGGCCGCGTAGCCTGCAGTGTGTTAAAATGTTCTAAGGGAGATCTTTGGGAAATACTCATTCACGTTTCTGTGTCCGTGGCTGTTTGGCGGGGAGCCAAAATGTGAAGCCTACAATTGTCCATTCCAAATGAGAAAAAAAAAATGTATTTCGATTGTTGTCTTTGAGCCTTTAAAACCGTAATGCCATAAACATTACACACCATATGCTTGCACATTTTATTTGCTGTGTCACCTTCGCTAAATAAAGGTCCGTATTCTTAAATTTAGTTTTATGAGCTGCATAGGAGACCATCTCTTGGAGTTCTGCGCTAGGTCGGGCTGAGACGTGCACAGTGTTACCTGTGAGGAAAGGTGCAGGTGCAGATTTGTTATTGTTTGGCCTAAAAAGAGGCGGGATTGTCTTTTTTGCCCTAGTTACCATTTTCCATGCTTTTTGAAAATACGAACCCTGAATGATAAAAATAGAGACAGACCGAACTTGGTGCAATTCATTTGTCACAGTATTGTCCATAGCTGGCTTTTTAAAACAGTTTAGACTACTTTCATTTCCGAGAGACCTTTGGAAGATCTACCAGCAACATTTAACCTTGGTTCTGGTCTACATTTTTATTTTATTTGTTTTTTATTTTTTGACGATGGTAGAACACTAGCCTTTTGTTTCACGCTGAGCATTCTACAGTATTCTGTACCATGTGTTCGGGGTGTAATTCAATTAGTTAGCCTCATGACACTCTTTTGTGTTCGTTCAACCCTCATGAACCCTCCTTTTGGTATTGATACATTTCATGCTATCTTCAAGATTTATTGGAAGTTTTTTTTTCTCTATTTTCTTTTTCTCAGAAAAGGCTACAGAAAGAACTGTTAGCTCTGCAAAATGATCCACCTCCTGGGATGACGCTGAACGAGAAGAGTGTACAGAATACAATTACGCAGTGAGTATACCGTCAGGAGGTGTTTGTGTGTGTGTGTGTGTGTGTGTGTGTATATATATAAATATAAATTCTCTCCCGTAAAGAAGCGTTCAATAGGGCCATCACAGCCACCCCTTCTCTCAGCTTACGCGGCAGTATATAGTATCGCCGTTCATCCTCATAAAATATGAAATGTCAGCACGAGGGGTTCGAGTTTCACCTATGAGAGCCTTGGCCCCGGTACCAGATCAATGCCAGCCTTCCTTGACCCGCCGCTTGTAGTGAAACTATACCTTTTTCCGATTTCGATCAGTCCAGATCAGTGTTTCTCAATCATGGTCCCTGGGCCTCCCGTGTATGCTGGTTTTGGTACCAACAAAAGTCTCGTCATTCCGGATCAAGCTGTTACTTGATTACTATTGACTGTTACCTGCTGTAAAAGTTTTGGGGGGGGTATTGGACAGCAGACTTTATTATTTTTGCTTTTTACTTTCACTTTTATTACTACAGAGAGAAAACCGTACACGACGAGCAGGCTACACATTTGTACTTGCAACATAAACTTAGCAATCAGACACTTTACATGAAATGACGTTGTCACTGAGCCAGAGAAATCTGGGATTTTTCTTAGAGTGCCCTGACACACCATGACACACACTGACACATTCAGTCGGAGATTTCAGCCTTGCAACTGCTCCGGGCAGCACCCGCGGCCCTGGCTAACTGCTCCTGAATGTAGGATACACATTTTCTCAGTTATTATGCTAATGCCAAACTTTAGATTTTGATGGGAGTTTCCGACTGAAGTGCACTGCAGCTGTTGAAATGTGCAGCATTCCTCCCGTGCCAGCATTTGTGCGTGGAGGCTCCATTCTGCTGGTTGCGTGCTCGCAGACAACACGGTGTTATTATTGCCCGGTTTTTAACTGGGGGGAAAAAAAGACATCCAAGGTCCTGGCTCACTACCAGCGACCAGCTATTTAAGACATACCAAATCTGTCAGAACATCCCAGATTAAAAAAAAAATATGATGGACTATCCGGAGGACAAATTAATCCCACAGTTTGGAAACCTCACGTTGGTTTTTTGTTAGAGAATGCTTTTTGACCGTGCCCTAGGTCAGAGGTTGGCGATCCACGTGAGTCAAAGAGCCGTTTTTTCAGTTCGGCGTCTAAGCAGGCACGGGTTGCCGGCTCTTGCCCCTAGGTCCACAGCAAACTGGTGACAAACATCCAAGGGATGTGTGGCCCATGTCCAAGCCGACATCTTACTGTGAGGGCCACGCATCCCTTTAAGTAGCGCTACCTTGCGTTGGTCTGAAACCTGATTCGCTGATGTTTCCACTCTGTATTCTCTTCATATTAACTGAGAACAATTGCCGCTTAATCCTAGTTATCACGAAGACTAACTTGATGAGCTAGCAACCAAACTGACAATTATCTGGCCCATTTGTGGCCTGTTTTGGCATGACTGTCATATCTAGATTTAGGAAAAAAGTGGTGTGAATTAATATTAAAAGTACCAAATTTTATTTGAGATAAATCTAGCCTCTTCTGCATCCAAACCTTTCAATTATGGATGGCATGCAGTATAATTAATACTTTATATTTATCAATGTAGTTCTTGTAGAAAATATCAGATGGTTCTTGGGAGATTTCTCATTGTTCAGGCATTTGTGTGAATGTGCGTACAGTTGTAAACGCATCCAATGAATTCTGTAATCCACGTGGTTTTTACCCACAAGCAAAGGATCTGTACAATCTGAAGGGTTAGTCAAGGCAGTCTTTCGTTGATGGGCTGAAGAATTGGCCCTTATCTGAGAACTGCTCCAGTGGAGCGAGCCCCAATCCACCTTCTCTGCCGTCTTTTCCTGCCCGTTTTTTGACGGGCTCTGTCAGAATCGATACTCTTCTGATGGATTACACCGGCACTTTTAGGTTTGGGACTGTTTGGACTCAATACTTTGATCTGGGATCCAAGGGCCTGCCTAATCTCCTGGGCCTAAACAGTTTTTGTAAACAATCTATTAGATTATATTCTGCTTCACTTGATTTAATTTCTTCTCCACCCCCCCAGTCTCCAAACTGGACTGCTCTTGTTATGGAAATAAACGCTCCACTCAGCCTGAATTGTTATGATACACTATTGCTCAGTTTATTCATGTATTCAAGGCATGTTTAAGTTTGTGTATTCTTTTCCCCATTTCAGGTGGATTGTAGATATGGAAGGAGCCCCCGGTACACTTTATGAAGGCGAGAAATTTCAGCTGCTTTTCAAATTCAGTAGTCGATATCCTTTTGATTCACCTCAGGTAAGTCTTTTCTAACTCCCTGCTATTGACTGTTTTTTTTTCTTTCAAATCCTGCATTTCAAAATGTGAACTGACAATGTTGGTTACTGGCACCAAACATGACTACGCCCAAAAAACTCTGCCCGGACTGGTTATGCATTTCTGAAAAAAGCATTGTGAGACGAAATGCCACGGGCACAACTAGTGCAGGGTAAACAAGGCTTTGAGCACAACTAGTGCAGGGTAAACATGACTGAGCTGTGAGCACAACTAGTGCAGGGTAAACACGACTGTGAACTGTGAGCTGTGAGCACAACTAGTGCAGGGTAAACACGACTGTGAACTGTGAGCTGTGAGCACAACTAGTGCAGGGTAAACACAACTGTGAACTGTGAGCTGTGAGCACAAGTAGTGCAGGGGAAACACAACTGTGAGCTGTGAGCATAACTAGTGCAGGGTAAACACGACTGTGAGCTGTGAGCATAACTAGTACAGGGGAAACACGACTGTGAGCATAGCTAGTGCAGGGTAAACACGAGTGTGTACTAGAAGCGCGATTGAGTAGCATCACTCCCTGAGGGCACTTGAGAGTCTTGGAAGAAAAAGAATCCAGGTAGACTCTACATTGTGAAATGTATGGTTGCCAGACACAGTTACTGAAATAGGATCGCCAGAAGGGAAAAATTGGATTCCTCTGGAATGAGCAATGAGGTCTGCAGAGGTAACTGTGGTGCTACCAGTGAAGGGAGAGCCGATAATTACTTAAAACAGGCAGATGTGGCTCCGTTTATGTAACTGGATTAAACGATATGATTACGCTGCGCAGGGAAAAAAAAGCCACTTGGATCTGGAGCAAACAAGCTGCATGATTTTGTCGGGCTTGTGATCCGTATCACGTTTTTACAGAGAGGGCAGTGCATTGTAAAAATCTGAAAGATCATTTTGTTGAAGTCGTTTAGAATTGGCTCATTTGTTCATCACTATCATACCAAAATATTATGGTCTGTAAGTGGGGAGTGAAATAAGGTCATTGTTTATTGTGTCTGGTCGTTGAAACAGCTGTCTCTCCCGTGGCTCTTCACTGGGATGAAAGGGTCAATGATTTTGACGGTTCGTCCTTTGGAACAAAACACTCATGGTGGTGTTGATTAACTAATTGTCATTTGTGTTGGACAGAAGTTAACCCCTACAAATTATTATGTTTTGAATGAGTCTGTTATTATTAAAGAAATAAAGAACATATGGTTAATGTTTTTGGTTGTAAATGTTTCTGAAGTTTGTCTAAGTAAGATGGGAAACGTTAAGAGTACCCCCACCTTTTAAACTAGTCATGCATGCATGTAGCTCAGTTAAGATTCCAAATTGGGGAGGGGATATTAGCGATTCCAAATTTACGCCATTATGTAGTTTGACTCAACAGGCATCGGCCTTGTCTGAGAGGATATGTCTGCCGTTTGGGGTTAAATTCAAATTTGAACTTTTTTGTAATTTATGTGTTCCAGGGTCCCTCTCCATGCTTCCCTACTAATCCTCCAAGCCTTGGCTTTTACTACAAGTCTCATTCTGTTGCTTATAATGCTGAAATGTATTTTTTATTAAAATTTATTCTTTGGGTTGTAGCTGTAGATTTGAGGAGGTGGTGAGAAAAAAATGCCATACAGTAACTTTTTATATCTTCTATTTTGTTTTTAGTTGTCAATCTCTCTTTCTCTGTTTGTTTAGGTAATGTTCACTGGTGAGAATATACCTGTCCATCCTCATGTGTATAGCAACGGCCACATCTGTCTATCCATTCTAACAGAAGACTGGTCCCCAGCGCTTTCGGTGCAATCGGTCTGTCTTAGCATTATCAGCATGCTTTCCAGTTGCAAAGAGAAGGTGAGCACGGATTCTCCTATACAGACACGTTGGGTTTTAGCGCTTTGATGGGGCAATCTATAACGGTGCCCCTTTTGTTGAGTTCACATGACGATATGAATTCATTTGGCGTAGACTAATTCACATTATACACTGCTTGCTGATATATGTTATATTCAGAAAACTCCACTAAGTAATTAGTCTGGTTAAGGGGCTAAATAAGATGGACGTCTATTTTTTATCAGGAACAATTATTCACACAATGCTATTCATATTAAAGGAGACAGGATAGTTATATTTTGTTTAAACAGATAAAGGATTTTACATCACATATGTTTACATTATTACAGGAATGGATGAATTACACCATGTTAGCTGTCCCTGGGTTTAACTGTACCATAGTCGGTCGTCCCTGGGTTTAACTGTACCATAGTCAGTCATCCCTGGGTTTAACTGTACCATAGTCGGTCGTCCCTGGGTTTAACCTAATAGAAGTAATCTGGTATTTTCTCACAGTACTGTGGTTGATGGCTTAAAAAAAAAAAATATATATATTTATTTTAAAACTACTTGGATAGTTGTCCTCCAGGACCAGGGTTGCAAAAAAATAAAACTATGCTAATGTAATTTTCTTATATTGCTGTTGACCACACTCGGTAGTAGTATTTTCTATCCTTTGGTTCAAGAAAGCATGGCCCTGCTATAGAAAAGCGAACAGCGCCCTCTGCTGCCTGAAGGATATTATAAACAAAAAATATATACATTTGAAGGACAGTTTGATAAAATATGTCAATTTTCTTAATATTCATTTTTAAAAATATACTTTTGACATTTTTGGCATTGGGTGTTTTTTATTTATTTGTATGATGATTAATGCTGAATGTTTGTACAGCGCTCTGTTTATATGGTGTTACTTTTAGACATTTGTTAATTCTTTTTTTTTTTTCTTTCATAGCGACGGCCTCCTGATAATTCCTTTTATGTAAGAACGTGCAATAAGAATCCAAAGAAAACCAAATGGTGGTATCATGGTGAGTATCACATGCAAAAAGTGGCAGGTTGTGGAGTTTGAAGAGTGTTTTATTTTTTTATTTTTTTAAATATATTAAACAAACCCTATTCATTACATTACTTGTGTTGGGTGGGTGGGGTAGATCTGACTGGAAGGGAGGGCAAAACAGGTGTCAATATAACCTGTTTAAATGAATGAATATTGTGTAATTGGTAGAAGTCAGTAACACAAACAGAAAAGACCTGAATGCATTGTTTAAAATTTACAGTGTTTTTTTTTTTGTCTGCATTTTTAACAGATGATACTTGCTAATGATCAACTTTGTCATACTCCTTGAAGATGTCCTACTGAGAACATAAGCACTTTAGGAAGAAAAAAAAAAATTCAGTCTTTGAACTTTAACCTTTGACTGGAACAATGGACCCCGTGTGGGCAGTGGAGACTCCCGGGCTGCATTTCAGTGGGACGCATGTTTTAGCTGGTTGTGAAACTAAAGAATGTCATGCGCCCAATATGGATTGTTTTGGAGGACGTGGGGAAGATTTTGTTGTGAAATGATTCCCATTTTAAATCTCATTATTTTCTTTTCTTTCTTTTTTTTTCTTTTTTTTTATGTCTCTTAAAAGATTAACAAGGTCCTCATGTATTGTGCAATAACTACGATTAATGCATTGTTGGGCCTTAGACTAAAGATAGTATCCAAATCAAATAGTTTAACGGTAAGGGATTTGTGCATCTTAAAAATATAGGAAAATACTTTTTTACTGAAATGAAATGCACTGTGAAATGAGCTATGGGGGTACCACTTTGTTACATTTACATTAACTGCACCTACTCCACCAGACTTTAAATTTGGGTAATATGCTTTATTTTTAAACTGTTAAGGTGTTGGCATTAACAGTTTCTACATTTATTTACGAGTACTGGCCTGATTAGAAATGGAGTTGCTTTGAGTTGTTAATGTTGCTGGACAAAATGTGGGCGCGTAGAACGGAGAACGTTGCTTTGTTGTTAATTTCAGATGTCTCTTTGTGTTGGTCTCCACACACGCTGTTGAACTGATCTAATGCCATTCAGAAGCCCACTCGATTCTTTATGGTCTGAGTATACGCGGAAAAATTTTGTTTGCGCTGTTCTGCATTTTTGTTTGTATGTTTGTTATAAGATAATTGTTTTTTTCCCCCCCTTCTCTCTTCAAAAATTGTTCTGTTAAGATCATTTCACGTTTTCCCCTTTTTGTTTTTGTAACGATAATCTATTGGAACTGGTCCAGTTTTGGTAGTGTACATTAAAAAAAGGCTTCTTTAAAGGCACCCTTTTCCCGGGAAGAGGCAAACGCATTAATCCTCTAACTTAAATGAGCATTTTATTGGCTATAACTAGGTGTGTGGTAAAAGGGGCTGGTGATGTCATTAAAACTTGAGCAAGCAGGAGTTTGAGTATTTACCTGATTCGGGTCATATTTCCTCAATGCAAAACCAACATTTAAATATATCCATTAACAGGTATCTCCCTCCAAAGAGTATGTTACTCTTTAATGCATAAAACCCCAAACTAGCAATTAAGAACTCCCAATACAAAAGTGTTATTTTAAACAACAATATTTAATATATTGCCTGTTTTAATACTATAGGTGACAAATCCCCTGACTATTTTACCTTTGTTTTCAGAAGGTTATTAGAATTTGGAGCCAAGCAATGGCGGTAGAATTTATTTTTTGCAAATTTAGTTTTCTTTAAGCCTTTTTCTTTTTGGCTAATTAGATTTATTTATTAACAATTTAAATAAATTAGAATCGCTACTGTAGTACTGTGTGATATGCTTACCGTAGTTTGGCAATGACTGAAGTCGAGCTGCGCCCTCTTAATATGAGCAGCGCCTGCAAGATTTGGTAGTGCCGAAATTAGCATTACGACTCCGAGCTACAGGTAGTGTGTGGTTAGAGACCCCATCTTATGGACTGGAACGCAGCTTTATTTTGGAGAGCAAAGTAAAATTTACATTTATTCAAAATACTTGAATTATCCTACTTCATATCAATTTTTTTTTGTGGTTGTTTTTCTGTAGATTTTGTCAGAGGGGCATCTACTTCAGCGTCTTGGCATTGGGGATTTTTCAAGGTTGACTTCCGTTCACTTTTACTCCTGACCAATAAGGTTGCATTAAAATAAAGGATTTGTTCCAGTAAATTGGAGCGATTAAAGGCACATTGACATTAGTGCTTATTTTGAGCGGAAATATGTTAAGTGAAGACCTGCGCAAAGGTAAATGTCATGAGAATGTATTAGCTTTCTTTTTCTTTTTTTCTTTTTCTTTTTTTGTTTCCGGGGCAATGTGATAGGTTGGTGTAGGTTTGAGACCCCCGCCCACACACACACCTTTTTTATTTTGATAAAACTCTTGGATTGTTAAATAAAACTGTCAGGGGGAAGTGTTTATTTTGAGAATTTGATGTAGTAATGTACAGGGTATGTGGTAAGCTGCCTGTTGATTTAATAATAAAAACCAGAAACGCTGTCATCAGTGTGGCTTTCTCCACAGTACTGAGGTTTATGAAGTGGTGATCTCAGTGTTAGACACAATGATTTAGGCCCTAAACTTCCACTCCATGCACTCATGTCTTGAAATCAGTTTACAGGTGTTTGGTATTACCAGAGTCGAACAGTAATCTATTACAACCTGTAACAAAACTGAAATATAGTTGTTGCATGTGCAAACTGTGCTTTACAGCTTATTCAGAAGTCTTGCATGTTTTAAGTCATTGAATGGTGGTAAGTAAAACGTACGCGATATGGTCCTGACAGCGTATTATTTGCACTTAAATCATTGTACGTTATGTAGTATTTACCTCATGCTGGAGAAATAGAAGATTTTTAGGGGGGAAATAACGCCACTATACCAACTGTCGGAACAACAATCCAAAGAAAGAATAAGAGGCACCCCAACTCCGATCCTGGGGATCCTCCATCCATTGGGTTTTACTTGCAGCCATCAATCACCATTGTCTAGGAAATATGAGAGAGTCGCATAAGTAATTTACTGCAGCATATAAAACTAACCAGACTGAAGATCTTCAGGACCAAAGTTTGGGATCTTTTCTATAGAAACTACCCTTCTGAGTAGGTTTCTCAACTTTTGTTTGAGACAGCAGCTTTTTAAGACTTCCAGGAAGCAAAAAGCTACTGACCTAGTCAACAATGGGTGTATAAGCTCTTCAGGTTTGCTGAGTTAAAACGTAGGCGGAGCCTTGAGGTAATCGCTGAGAGCAGAGATTAGAGAGAATGATGGTGTTGTCATCGCCTCACAAGCCTGTTATAAGGAGGCCCGACTATCTTAAATAAAGCCCGATGGCCTAATGCGGTAGTGCCTGGAGCGACTGTGCCGCTGAACAGGCTCTGTAGTGCCTGGAGCGACTGTGCCGCTGAACAGGCTGTGTAGTGCCTGGAGAGACTGTGCCGCTGAACAGGCTCTGTAGTGCCTGGAGAGACTGTGCCGCTGAACAGGCTCTGTAGTGCCTGGAGAGACTGTGCCACTGAACAGGCTCTGTAGTGCCTGGAGAGACTGTGCCACTGAACAGGCACTGTGGTGCCTAGAGACTGTAACACACGACTAGGCTGAAGGAAAACCATAAGGAGCCTGAAACGAGCGCATTATCCTGCTGAAAGAGGCCAATGCCATTAGGGAATACCGTTGCCATGAAAGGGTGTACATGGTCTGCAACA
>JAOYSI010000026.1:1455347-1467166 GCA_025775065.1 Hiodon alosoides | reverse complement strand
CCATGCACCACTTCTGTGGTCCTTTCAAAGCCATGCACCACTTCTGTAGTCCTTTCAAAGCCATGCACCACTTCTGTAGTCCTTTCAAAGCCATGCACCACTTCTGTAGTCCTTTCAAAGCCATGCACCACTTCTGTGGTCCTTTCAAAGCCATGCACCACTTCTGTGGTCCTTTCAAAGCCATGCATCACCTCTTTAGTCATTTCAAAGCCATGCATAGGATAAAATAAAAAAACATGCATTAAAAATGAAGGAACTAATGGTGTTTGTTTAACAACCCCTCGTGGAAAATTCAACCAAAATAAGCTGTAGAGAATATTCAAAAGGATTCTGCTTCTACAAAGGATTTTTACTCCCACTTAAGGCCATTTCATTTCAAGTTAAATGTACCTTGTTTGAATTATTTATTATGAATTTATTTAGCTGTTATTTGTAAAGCAGAACATTAAATGTAATGGATCCTGAGTTCAATGACTGTTGGTCTGCTTTTTATGCCATAATTTAGGAGACGATGGAAACTTAAGATGCAAATTTGTTCACTCAAAGCTTGGAAATATTCATGCTGATACGCTGACAGTTGCAGGCTTGCTTCTGTGTCAAAGACAGTATTAAAGTAAAAAATAACACATTGAATATATGTCTCAGCCATGCTAATCCTGCACGGAAATTACAGGAGTGGCAGAAAACGTGGTTATTTCCGGTTTTCCCACCTGAGACTGAAACGGTCGCTCTGATCGTGAATGCGGCTGTGACGCACATGAACAGGGCTTGCTTTGATGCACTCGGCTGTCTGACACAGATCAATCAGCTCCCGGTGGTTTGGAGGAGTGGTGCATTACATGCCATTTGGAAGGGACCCCGAAACCCTGGTCCCTGCCGCTAGGTCCACCTGGTGTAAATGCAACATCAAGACAACGTAATGAGAATGTTCTACGTTGGCTGTGTGCCGCACCAACACTGGGGTCAACTGACTTTGATGGAGCATTATGTAATTTGAAAGGGTTCTTCACTTTAATTTGGAATTCAAGGGCCTTCCAACAGGAGGATGGCTTATTTTATGCTTGTCCTCTTTCAACGTCTATTTAAAAAATATTTTTACTCAAAAAAATCAGACAGTTTTTGAGCAGGCTTGCGGTGACCCGCTGAATAATTGGAGCATGATAGGCAGGGGTAGAAAGAGAAAGATTCACCCTGGGTTTCTGAGTGTTCCCTCTGCCAAGGGAATGACTGGATGATATAACAGATACCCCCAGGCTAGTCTGCCCAATCATTTGTGTCTTCTGGGCTGCTGTTGCCGAGGACGCGTTCCGTCCCATGCTTCCGGGACGCGCAGTTTCATCGCGTCCCTGTTTGGGTTCCCATAGACGGCAAAGGCAATTGTTGGTGCTGTTTTCGGTTTCCAGAACAGCCTGCTCGGTGGGCTGCACCTTGACATAAAAATAAACAAACAATCCTACCTCCGTTCCCAGATCTAGCCACTGTCGGCTTCAAAATAAACAGCGGCAGCCACACACCATCTCTTTGTCACCCTACCAACAACAGAGAGCTGGCGGATAATATTACAGGCTCCAGATGCAGGCCTGTCTCCCAGCAAGGGAGCTGAGTTTTTTTTAAAAAACTCAGTAATTGAGTGTTCACTAGAATCGGAAGACAGAGAAAGAGAAAAAGTAGGCAGCGAATCGGGGGCGTGGCATATGGTGAATATTGGCAGGGTTACGGGTGTTATGAACCTCAACAAGGCGTTGCTTTTATTGAATGGATTTACCTCGTTAGATATGATTTTTTCAAAAACACAAGAGACGGTTTAAAAATACAATCTTTATTGCTCAAACTTTAATATGATTTTCTCAAAAAAAAAAAAAACTTAAATCAAAATTTTGTAGTTTGCATCTTTTAGATTGAATCAGACTAGTTAAATTTACGTGTGGTGACGGCGAAATTGATTATATTATTATGTAGCTACCTAGCTTGCAAACTGAGGATTTTCATCTTAGAAAATATCTAACTGGCACATAGAAAAATAGCATTTGACCTGTAAACGCTGAAGTAGACATAGGTAACTAGCCAAATTGACTGAACTAACCTTGGCTCTCCTCCCGGTCCACGGTTGTCAGTTTCTGTAGCTAGCCAGCCAACCTAGTAACTAAAGTTACTGCTGGACTGCGAAGTGGGGGTGTACTTTGTAGATTTACCGGCTGCTGTGATTACACTTTAAAGATATTTAAAAAATCAGGCTACTATACGATGAAGTTTAGTAGTGTAGCCGGCCACAGTGATGTTTAATAGGATAGTAGGCTTGAGGAACACCTGCAGTAAGCTCTTAAAAACAACAGGATTTCGGGGATGAACCGATCAATCGAAACATTCCAGTCGTTTCCTTTGGACATGGACCTTACTAATGGTAAGTTAAACTGGTGATTAAATTGGCATGAGAATAAATTCTCAGAGCACTTACTATTTTGAAAGTCTATTTGCGACATACGAATTTGAATGCTTTCCTGTCAGACCCGGCTTAAGTGTAGTATTGTGTAGTACAAACGGGAGAGGGGGGAGGTGATTGGCCTGGAAAAAACAGTCAGGTGTTTCACCATATATTTAATCAGCCGAAGGTTCTTGAATAATTTTTTTAATGAGTTAATATTTCTCATATATCGCAAGCTTCAAACTCCAGGATGTACAAACACAGAATGTACGGCCAATAAACCGATGAGCTTTTAATGGAGAGCTTCAGTTTTATTGAGCTCTCTCCTGGGCTGGCGAATGCCAGTCTGTTGGCTTCCAGTTCTCTTTCGTGCTTTGCCCACTCAGAATTACATTGGCATTTGCAGGGAAATTGGTGAAAAAAGGAACGCTTCACTTGCCCCCGTGCGTTCAGGTAACGTTTCACACAAGTGTAGTTCTTGTCTTCGGTGAGTTCATGCTGATTAAGTTAAGAAAACTGCGTCACAGAAAGTCACAGGAACGACTCACAGAGTAAGCGCCTCCCTGGTGCCTTCTCGCGTTGTTGGCCTCTGTCCTTCCACACAATTGCATTATGGGGGTTGCTAATGTGTGCTTGCCACGGCCAGCCCCTGCAACACTCGCTTGTTATTTAATAATGCGTCGGGTCAGCTGTGTACCCCGCCGGCTTCCGCTTCCATCAAGCCTCCAGAAGCTGCCATTGTGAATCCTGCCGGCAGGCTTCTTGTTGCTGGAACATTCGGATCGCTATCACGGGGGTCTTCCCTCCGGAATGCAGCCCTGAATTGGGCTGTACCCACTGGAATATTTCATTTTGCAGGGTGAAGGTTTACCTCTGGCAGGAGAGCTTTTGAAAAGCTATTCACAAGGGATGACTTTGTGAAGAGTACATTTGATTAAAACGACTGTGCCCGTTAATTGATTACACAAGGCTGTTACCAACATAGTTTGAAATTAAATGTGTCACCATGGTTTACAGAGATGGTCTGAGTAATAAAATAAAACTATTATATTATCCCTGTACACATATTACGGCTGGTTTTGTAGACTTGGCTCTTGAAAGATGCTAACCGATATTTGCTTCCCTTTGTTTTAGCATACCATGGAATTTATATTTTTGAATTCCGCAATGAGGGTCATTAATGAGGAACGCTGTGGCCGATCACCAGTTACAGTACAGGAAAACATTCCTGCCTCGTCGGCAGGGAACACAACCTGGTTGTCGCCGACGGTGACCCTCAACATCAGACACGGTCAGGCAGGTGAGTTGTATATACTCGTTTATTTGTAATCCAGCATATGCTAACATACGTTATGGGGAATGACGTGGTTACTCTGCACAGGAATAATCGATGTATGGGAACAAAGAGTTTACACAGTCACAGCTACATGTTCACAGGAGATGGCGGATCACAAAGAAACACAGTCTGCTGCCCAGAAAGAATCTACAGAAAATCAAATGACACGATACAATCCTTTAAAACCAAATTGGAACTCAAAAACGAG
Organism: Hiodon alosoides; assembly: GCA_025775065.1. Lineage (NCBI taxonomy): Eukaryota > Metazoa > Chordata > Actinopteri > Hiodontiformes > Hiodontidae > Hiodon > Hiodon alosoides. The sequence continues at coordinate 1,463,200 of JAOYSI010000026.1, read as the reverse complement.
AGACCGAGAGGAAAAAAGTAACACAGGCAGGACACCGGAAGGCATGAGAACACAACAGGTGCAGGATTTAGACGCCTTGTTGGGATGGACGTAACCTTTTTTTTCCTTGGAAACGAAACATTACAAAGCGTTCTGATGGTGCTGTGAAGTGACGCTGTGGTGAACAGCTGGACAGTGCCTTTTCTAATGGTTCACAGGGTTCAAGTTCATGTCTGCACAAAAAAAAAAGTAAGTAAAGTAAGAACCGTTCACCCTGCACGTCCAAACCCCAGGTATCTGTGTGTCGATCCTGCAGAAAGCAAGAAGAAACACTCTACTGATGACACAGGTCTTTTCCTTATGGCAGAATAAACTTTAAGAAAAAAACAACAAAAAATAAAAATCAGCTGTTGCTAAAACCAAGGCTTCAATCCTAGGTTGGACTTTCACAGGCAGTGTCAAACGCTGAACATAATGCCGCTTAATAGCTGTGAACTGTCCGCTCCATGGGCGGTCTTCCTTAACACTTTGACGACTGTGGCTGATCCCCTGGCTCCGCCCAGACGCAGAATAGACATGGAAGTGACGCGGCGAGGCGGGGGCTGTTAGTACCGTGCATTAGTACCGGGCGTTAGTACCGTGCATTCTCTTTTTCTCCGCAACCCTGACGTTCGTAACACAGCTGCATAATCGGCAGGGGTCTACCCTCGCGGTCAGCGTTAACAGTCAGTGTTCTGGCCTATCACTATGCACAAAGGCATTCCCCTTCGACCACCAGGGGGGAAACGCATCTCATTATCCTGTCAGTCAATTTGCCTCCTCCAATCAGTGATGGCTGTACATCCACAGCTCCACTCTAGCTTAAACAGTTCAACAGAATCCACTGGTCCTTGTTCAAGTGCTTCTCATCAACACCGTATGGTCTGATGCGGGACGAGGGGGGCGCCCAAGTGTCAAGAAGTTATCCGTCTGATGGGTGTGATTTTGTAGCATTACCGAGGGGAAAAGAATCTTTGATTGCAAGTTCAGAGCTGACAGTACTGTAAATGAAATGAAAAGCCATGCAATTTGAACGACCGTGTGTTATATAAAACCTGAGAACTCAATGATATTTCTGCATCCATTACTCAGAGACCTGATTTTCTTCCTATAAAAAAGTAGAATTTTCTGTACAGTGCTATACGAAAAAAAAAAACGTTTTTGCCTTCTCATAAATAACTTTAGGAAAAGGCATGCATTATAATTCAAAACAATTTGCTAGACTTTTGGTCCTGCTCGATTTTTGGTTCTGAAAAAATAGATTCATTTTAAACGTTAGTGAATCCACAAAACATAAATAATATTTTAAATAATTTCAGTATTACAGTATGATTGGCAATTTCTAACTATACAATACAAGTTACCTAAACATTTTGATCAGGGTTACAAATGCCACTCATTCTCCTATACAATACCTCTAAGTTTCTTTGTAGTGTCCATGGATATACGATGGCCACACAATGCTCGAGAGGAGAGCTAGTTTAATTTAAATAAAGTAATCCTTTTGACCAGGTGGCTGTTTGTTCTTTAAATATGAAAAGACATATTTCTATTTGAGAGATGTATTAAAAACAAACCTTGGTCTGCATAGTTTGCTGAATATTGCACTTTCAAGATTCCGTCCTGTCCCTATTGCCTCAGACTCGTGTGGTTCTCGTCAGCGTTCATTCCCTTCTCGTCCTGAAGCAAGATATCTTCCCCCCGCAGTTTTTAAACAAAAGGCAACATAAAACAAACGGTTTTGTTCAGCGGAGAATGCGAGACTGCTCTGAGCGAGAGCTTTGGATGTCAGTCGGTCTCCGTCAGCAGCATGTCAGAACCCGCGGGCGAAGTAGAGATGGTCGAGTGTTACAGGAATAGCGCACGGGAGTCGAGTCAGACCGGACGGCTCGCGCAGCTATGGCCAGGGGCCTGAACACCGGCCGCGGTCCGACGTGCTTCATGCTGTTCAAAGCTAATCATGTGCGGCAACAGGTTTGGGAATTAATCATCGCGGAAGGCTAGCCTGTTTAGCATTTAGCTATTTTTCAATAACACGATTGTTTTCTAAGGTATAACATGAATTGTATCAGAGAAATTGACGAGCAGCAGTTGGGGGGGAGGAAATAAAACTGAATGATGAAATTTGCTGAAATAAAATCTCAGCCCGTGTGTTTGATTTCTATATCTTAGTCCATCATTAATGTGGGCGTATGAGGGAGTACTAGCATCTAGAATTACCAATATCATGTATCTGAAGTTCCCACTTAAAATGTACGTAATAATATGTTGTCCAATATGATGGTCTTCACTTCGCTGTTATTTTCTGCGCAAGTATTCTTATTATTAAAGTATTTGGCAACTATGTGGAAAAATAAAATACCAGAAGGAATATTTTATCAATCAAACCCATTTCTAGACATGAAGTCGTTAAGGATTTCTAATGATGCCCAACTCAAAATGCAAAACAAAACCATTACACCTGTTCAAAAGTACTTTATGGAACACGTTGCATTTCCACATGACAAGTGCTACCTATAAGTTTTTCGTCAAACATTGCAACTTTTCTAGTCTCTAGGGGTTTGTCGAAATGCTCACATTCACCTGTCACTCAGGTGCTGTTCCACCATGACTCAGTTAAAGAACTTTACCTTTGTATCCATTATAGTTGGACACATTAAGCAAATCTTCGCAAAACTAAACCTCGAGGAACCCCGTTAGATGCATGCTTTTTAAAAGATTTGCCCCTTTCTGTGCATGTCTTGTAGTGTCTAGAAATCCGGAATAATGTTAAAATAAGGTTAAAAGTTCCAGCTGGAACAAAAACGTCTTTGCGATGCAATGTTTATGCTCCACGCGGTCTCTGGGTCGAGCCCACTGTTCCCGAGTCTGCTCAGACGGCAGTCACATCGTTATCCATAACCGGAGATAGGATCAAAAGGGACTGGTCATGCCATGCAAAAATATCTCTTTCACTACATTGGTGTGCCCTTTTATCGAGAGTCTGAGACTCGGGGAGTCCCCAGTTCACTGTGCAATCACATGCTGGTCTCGTACGGAGGGGTGAAGTTCCCGTCGGCCGCTGTCAAGTGGACCTCGGGTGTAAACATGTGGTTCTCCACTTTGGGGTGGCTTTGGTTGCCCTCGCCCTTCACTTCCGCCAGGGCGTTGACCGCACTCTGGGTGCAGTTTTGCTTGGGGGATCTGGGTGATGAGGGGCCGATGAGGGCCGTCTCGTCCACGTGGTTCTTCTCCTTGTGGTTGCCTGGAGGCGATGTTGGATCCTCTTTCCCCTGGGTTAGGCTGTGCCGAGGGGACCCTGCCTGCAGGGACCCGCCGAGAGTCACCGAGTCAGGGCCCGAAGGGGCCCGCTCCAGCTGGACGTCGCAGACGTGGCGTGGAGACGAGGTTACAGTCGGGAGAAACCTGGGAGAAGGTGTCTGGGGCCCCCCGTCCAGAGCCTCTGAGAAGTTGACCTTTGGGCTTCTTGCCTTCGCAGGGTTGCTCCCTCTGAGGGCACTTCTGATGTTCTCAACTACACGGTCAAAGTTTTGGTCGCCTTCTGACTGGGAGAGCGACTCACCATCCAGGCGGCAGGGGACAAAGTCGTACAAGCCCTCCCTGACCACTCCACCCCGGGCATCCTTCCTGGCTGCGGAGGTGATCTGGCTGAGGTCCAGCGGAGGCGGCGCCCTCTGGTGTCTTGCCTGTGCCGGCCCAACTAGGCCCGGAGGTAGGGGGCTCTTCTCTGCATCTATGATCTCGGTGGCACAGCTTGCAAAGCTATCAACGCTTGAGGTGCTCCGGACTTCGGTGGTACGATGTTCCCTCGGTGGGTTGTCCGGGCCCGGCAGAACCACCTCCATCTCCAGGCCCTCGTCGGGATTCTCCCCTGGGCCCTGGCTCGTTGCTGCTCCAGCATTGGGACGGGCAAAGGATGGGGACTTTGTCATCTGGTTGTACATCTCTTCCAGCTTCTGAGCATTCAAACGCTGGGGGCTGGCGTTGGGGTCATTGATGCGCTCTGGTGACCTCAGGTGAACTCCTTCCTGGTACTTTGAGCGAAGGGACTTCGGGCTGGTGTCGGACATGCCTTGCCTGGACATATCACACCGGCTGGGTGATAGATGGTTGTCCAGGAAACGCTTGTCTTCTCCTTTTTCCACCACAACGTCCATCAGTTCCATACTCCGAGCGAAAGCGTCCTTCATGTTCATGGACACGATGCTTCCGTTCCTCTTGGCCCGCTCCAGTGCCTCCCTCCTCTTAATGGCCTTCTCTTGCCTCTTCTGCTCCTTGTAGAACTCAGAGAAGTTGTTCACGATGATGGGTATGGGCAAGGCTATGACCAACACGCCGGCGATGCAGCAGAGTCCGCCCACTATCTTGCCCAGCAGCGTTTGCGGATAGATGTCTCCGTAGCCTACCGTCGTCATTGTGATTGTGGCCCACCAGAACGAGGCAGGGATACTGGTGAACTTTGTGGCATCCTCGTCTTTTTCGGCGAAGAAGACCAGGCTTGAGAAGATCATGATGCCCATGGCCAGGAACAAGATCAGCAGGCCCAGTTCGTTGTAGCTCCGCCTGAGGGTGAAGCCCAGAGACTGCAGTCCGGTGGAGTGGCGGGCCAGCTTCAGAATCCTCAGGATCCTCATGATGCGGAAGATCTGCACCACCCGCCGCACGTTCTGGAACTGCAGCACGCTCTTGTTGGACTCGGTCAGGAATATGGTGACGTAGTAGGGCAGGATGGCCAGCAGGTCGATGACGTTAAGCGGGCCTTTGAAGAACTTCCACTTGCTGGGCGAGGACATGAAACGCAGCAGGTACTCCATGGTGAACCAGGCGATGCAGACCGCTTCAACGTGCGCCAGCTGAGGGTTGTCGTTGGGGTGTCCGAACTCGTCTGTCTCCTGGAGTTCCGGCAAGGTGTTCAACGATAGTGCAATTGTTGACAGAACAATGAAGAGGATAGATAATATGGCCAAGATCTGTAAAATAAATAAATAAATAAATAAATAAATGATGTATGAATGTGTATATGTATATATATATATATTATACACACACATATATACACACACACACAATCAAGGACCAGTGTATCTGACAATAGGAAAAACTCCAGAATGTAGCAAGCGTTCACATTTGAACCTTTCGCAGACATTCAACAACTGGACACAGAGGCTAAACGAATCACAAGTAGCAGCAATCCAAATGTGTAGTTACTATGACTACAGTGAAGGTTTTAGACAATGGCTGTGCTCAGCTATCTTTACTGAGTTGTTGCAGTGATGTCATGAATAGGCTGAGATGAGTGTTGGATGATATTTGGGTCAGAAACTTGATCAATAAATCTAAACCAGTATGGCAGCTCCCAAAAGCTGCTTAATTGGGTGATAAGACAGGTTTTAATTTATACCTGTCATTGGCGAGTGTGAGGTGGGCAATAATGTGAGATGGGGTGAGGTAACTCTCAGTGCTTAAAAAGCACTTCCCTTGTCCTGAAGAATTACACGCTCTCAGAAGCAACTTTTCAGCTGTCATCCTTACGGTCTTAACAAACAGCCTAGAGACACACCAAACCATTGAGAATTACTCCTTTTTCACAGCGCAGAAAATTAAAATGTTAAGATTCTTGGTGCCTGAATCCTCCATTGCTCCATCCTGATACTAAATTTAAAAAGATGGAGGGTGGAGGATTTGTGCCATCCCAAAGAAATTGGATGAGGACTTTTTTCTACACCTTTCCTTTTCCTCCCGAGGTGAGGTGCCGGGACCCTGACCACAGGAAATGACCGCTTTGAGGTAATGTGCCGGGACCCTGACCACAGGAAATGGCCGCTTTGAGGTAATGTGCCGGGACCCTGACCACAGGAAATGGCCGCTTTGAGGTAATGTGCCGGGACCCTGACCACAGGAAATGACCGCTTTGAGGTAATGTGCCGGGACCCTGACCACAGGAAATGACCTTTTTTGCTGTCCTTTGTCTGCAAAGTCAGAGAAAAACGTGTCACTAAACTATGGTTCCTATGGTTGGTCACATGGATGGAACATCTGCTCTGAAGATTTGAGGTTTAATCCCTGTGTGTGTGAGTGTGCGTGTGCGTGGCATGGCAAAGAGCTGCTTTGAAAAACTAAACAAACAGCTTCATCACGTGTTGCAGTATTGATGGTGTCTTGCAGAAGTTGCAGCTCTCGGAGAGAAGACACCAGAAATCCTTCATGATCAATGGTCACGCTTTTTCGCCTGATTATTTTATGGGCAGACGTGGCCCTGTACACTGTGAACACATGACTGTGCTTCAACTGTTGCCGACTCTTTAGCCTCAACATCGCCAAGGAAACCCATCCGTAAGCTTTAATCTTAACTTAGCAGCCGCACGTGATTCTGCTCCTGGACAGGACTCGCTGAAGGACACAGAGAAGAAAAACGAAATGACGTAATACTGGGTATTAAGCAATGGGCTCTCGGTTTTAAACCACGCTGCGAGCGGCAGGAATAGCACCCGGTATTACACTTTAAGCATTTAGCTGACTCTCATCCAGAAGGACTTAAGGAGAGTCAAGTGCAAACAGTCAGGTAACTAAGTTAATGCGATCGCGGATCAGCCAATGGGGTGAAGGACAACGACGTCCACACGTGACGTAACCAGCTGGTTGTGTTAAAGGGCAAAGGGTGGGGCCTGTACGCGCCCTGGCGATGCGCTCCGCGTTCTTGGACCTTGACTTGCTGGTGGTGGGGATTTGGTCACAGGGGCCAGACTAAAGGGCCCAGACTAAAGGGCCCCCTTGGGTTAGTTCTATCCATCTGCAGATAAAGTCTGGATTAGTCCCTCACATCTGTAGCTTGTCAACACTCAAACAATTGTAAAAATAAATTTTTTTGGTGCATTAACTTTTTTCCCGTTCTTTCTTTACTGAGCTGCATGCCCACTGGCTGAATTTACACAGAGCTGAGAGTAATTTAGTAATGAAGGGACCATTGTCATTAACAGAAGGTTGCCACATCAAACCGCAGCACTACCATTGAGATCTGGAGAAAGGTGGCCAGAGCGGTCTCTCAAAAAGGCTTAGCTGTAAAATAAATAAATACAATTCAGTGTCTCGTAATAATCAAGGCAACCATATTTGTTCATTTCCTTGTCTGTGTATCACTGTCCCATGACAGTCTCACCGAACAGTGTCCCACAAAACCGTGGCGTGTTTCTGTGTTTAACTGTGTGGCTGCATCTGCTCTTCACTGTAAACTCATTAGGAGCTCACCTCCCTGGGATGGGGGGTTAACGGCGACCTCAGGACACCCAGCGCTCTCCCACATTCGACTCTGTAACGGCACGCCTCGCCGGAGCAAAATGGCTTACACAAATGAGCTTGTAGTCGAGTTTTAGAACGATCTCCCTATCATGCCCTGTTTTTTCATTAAGGAAGAAAAATTGTGTAAACATGAACACACACACACACACCACATACAAATACATATCATACGTCATATTCAGACTGTTCATGAACAATATTACAAGACGCCCCTGCAGGACACTGATCAAGCAACACAAGTACAAAAGGAATGTATACACAAACACATGTGCGGTAACTATTGTGATGAATCGGTGGGTGAATGTGGGTGGGGACTTGCCTCCCCACCCGATTCCATGTGCAAATGTGCCCATTAATTGGTTTATTAGGCGATTATCACCTGCACCTGGCGCAAATTGTAAATTGGGGCCAGGAGTAGGATTTAAAGGTCATTTAAAATACAAACACACTTTCAGTGTCCGGGGGCCTGTAATTGTTAAGGACAGACAATCCCGTGGAAGAATGGATCGCCCACACGCTGCATGTAGGTACACTTGTAC
>JAOYSI010000026.1:1440820-1452674 GCA_025775065.1 Hiodon alosoides | reverse complement strand
AGAGTCAAAGCCGTAACGAGACAGGCCAACTGTGTGGAGCAGAGAGTCAAAGCCGTAACGAGACGGGCCAACTGTGTAGAGCAGAGAGTCAAAGCCGTAATGAGACAGGCCAACTGTGTGGAGCAGAGAGTCAAAACCGTAACGAGACGGGCCAACTGTGTGGAGCAGAGAGTCAAAGCCGTAATGAGATAAACAGACAAACAACATTTGCTGGCAGCTCTCTGTGCATTTTATTTTTAGATACGAAAAGTCGTGCTTTGTGAGGGCAGGGTTATACAGAGCCACTCACAAGGACATGGGCGGCACACAGGCCTATGTGTTTTGGACCTGCAAACAGACAAACGCAACTGATAAAAACCAGAGGTAAAGGCCCCTTCGCCGCTCCATCTCCAGCACTGATGGCCTCATAAGGACCCTTAATGGATAGCAGACAGGAACCCAGAACTGTGGTTTCCAGTCTTACAGTTTAGTTGCTTCGCAGACGCTTTTATTCAAAGCGACTTACACTGCTTCCAATTTCTACATCCACTTACACAGCTGAATTTTTACTGAAGTAATTCTGGTTTCCCTAATGGAAACTTCTTCCTCCATTTGATCGGCCGTCCAGTCCCCAGCGGTGCAGCATGTTGTTGGCGTAGTCGGCAGAACTATGCCAACAGAGCCGGGTGGGGGGTTTTGGGTTAAGCAAAGGTGCTTGGTTTATGGGAGCGAAAAATAAATAAATCGAGACAAGCCGGTTTGGAAACGGAGGTTATTCATAAATGTGTACATAGAGACTGGCACAGGTCTTCGGTGTCCTGCCAGGGCAATTAAATTTGCCCGCAGTTGCAACCTTGATGAAACCGAGACGCTCCAATCTAGGATATTGATGTGGGTTTATTTTTAGAGCAGCTATATGGCCACAGCTGTAAAGGAGCGCCGCATCACAAGCCAACGCTTCAACCAAATTATTTATGCTGAGCTTGTGATAACGGATCTCTGTGTAAGGGTAAATAAAGGCCACAAAACAACAAATAGTGTAATGTGAAAGTACTCTCCGCAGTTATAAACACATTGCTTTCCATGCTCCTATTAAATATTGACCAACATTTTACTCAGCAGTTTTTATTTTAGCTACAATCACATCTTATTGCATTGTTTTGCCGAAACTGAGTGCTCTGGGAGGCTAAGAAAAGCCAACCAGGCAGCCTCGCTAAATGATTGGCTTCAGAGAGGTGTGGAAGTTTCTGGAAGATTCGTTTGTTGGAAGTAATGAGATGACACCAAACCAAAAGAATGGCCAGTACAAATACTGCCGACAGCCCCATTGACTGCTGGGAAGGGGACGACTGGCTGGATCCCCTCACATCTACACCCTGACGACATGGTCTAAAGAGAAGTCGGAAACCGACCAACTTTGAAGTGTCGGCAGGCTCCTTGTCTCCGCATTCCTCTCATCCCCTGCGACAGCTATACCTATCAGCTGTTTCCCCACCACATCATGTAACACACAGATAATCTTAACACTGCCAGCGTTCGGTTTACAGTGTCGCGTGACGGCCACGCTGCTAAAACGTCAGGCCGGATGGACCCTAAAAGCTGGATTAGGGGCGCTGCCTGTGTTATTTTAAGGGCCTCAGTACTGTTACCTAAAACCAAGAGAAGAAAAGGGTAAAAGCAGAAAGGGATAAATGAAAAGGTCAAGCACGTTACATAACTCAGAAGATATTATCTCATCATCTGAGCATCAGGCTGGGTCTGTAGGTGAGCCTGGCGGCTGGCTATTAATCCACCTGTACAGACCCGCTTGGCCATCTCCGTCTGCTCTGGGGGTCCCAAACATAGGCCCAAGATAAGGCAGGATGGAGGATCGTAGCCAGTGAGGATCATCACGGCAAACGTTAAAAAAAATGTCAGACTTGGCCGCTAACCATCATGCAGGTTTACACCAGCCAGCGACCAAGCTGTGAACCAGGTGGAGACTTGCGTACAAGCAAAGCTGGCCCTGGGTTCAAACAACCAGGTGATTGTAGCCGTTGTCTGGCATACACACCGTACATTGAGATTGCATGAACTTATAAAACGAGCAACACAAGAATTGACGTGAGAGAGTTTTCGCCCATTTGTTTAAGAGTTTAAAAAGAAAAGTAAAAAGTTGTTCTATTAATATTTCAATTCATCTATGGTCATTAGAAGGATAACACAGTGAAGTACCTAAATTATTAGGGATAATGCTAGTCTTTGCATTTGATTTGTAAAGAATGTATGCATTTTATGCATGTTTGCTGTGAGCTTATTCACTTTGCTCAGAGCTTGCTGGCTAATTGTATTTCGAAGGGCGGTGCCCTGATATAGCCTCTTCATCTCTTTAGATATTTTTGCTGACACATTTTGGTTAGGGTTAGACATTCAGATTTTCTTAACATAAGATTTATTTATTTTCAGACATCGTCATGTTTTTTTATTGTTCTGTGTAACCTAGGATTTAGATGAGTCATACATAGACTTGCTGATTGATGCCAAAACATTAAACATTGGCCCTATTATATGAAAGCTCCCAATTATCAAAGAGTTTTTACTTGTTAAATAATTGGGTTTAAAAGTTTGTACATCGAGATCGATATTGTAGCATTGAGTTAAGAAACAGCTCAGGATGCAAAGTACTGTGTTTGGTTAGCTCTTTTGGTCACACCACTCTTTACTAACTCAGCACTATCTCTTCACACTCGCTTCACTATCTCTGCACACTCACTTCACCATCTCACACTCACTTTACCAACTCAGCACTGTCTCTTAACACTCACCTCACTATCTCTTCACACTCACTTCACTATCTCACACTCACTTCACCAACTCAGCACCATCTCTTCACACTCACTTCACTATCTCACACTCACTTCACCAACTCAGCACTATATCTTCACACTCACTTCACCAACTCAGTACTATCTCTTCACACTAACTTCACCAACTCACACTCACTTCACCAACTCAGCACCATCTCTTCACACTCACTTCACCATCTCACACTCACTTCACCATCTCACACTCACTTCACCAACTCAGCACTGTCTCTTAACACTCACCTCACTATCTCACACTCACTTCACCAACTCAGCATTATCTCTGCACACTCACTTCACCAACTCAGTACTATCTCTTCACACTAACTTCACCAACTCACACTCACTTCACCAACTCAGCACTATATCTTCACACTCACTTAACCAACTCAATACTATCTCTTCACACTAACTTCACCAACTCACACTCACTTCACCAACTCAGCACTATATCTTCACACTCACTTCACCAACTCAGCACCATCTCTTCACACTCGCTTCACTATCTTTTCACACTCACTTCACTATCTCAGCCCACTTTGCATATCAGCACATCCATAGGCTCACTCACTCACCCAGCCGACACACCCCACCCACTCCATGTGTGTGTCTGCATTGGTTCCACCAGGGGGCCATTTCCCCCTCTTGCAGCCCAGCGCTCTGGGATGTCAGGTCAGATCAGTCCAAGGCTCTTCACAACCTCACCCCACTACCCCCCCAAAACATCTTTCACTCTCTTTCCCTCTCTTTCATCGCTACTCCCCAGCGACAAACTAAAAGCGTCATTAGCAGGACCCTCCTAATTACAGCAGCGGGGAATCAGAATTACCCACTTGTCAAGGACAAGCTGCTCGTTAATCTTTCCACAGTCCACCGGAGAAATCAGTCACCATAAACTGGATCTTCCAATTAATGACTATTACATGGGCGAATGTCATTTCAAAGACATATAAAATAGCTAAAAGGAAAATGAATTACTGTGAAGCACAAGCATGTTAAAGTTTCTGCGCCGCGGCTCACAAGGTGTCGAGACCAACTTTTGTCTCGTTGAAATCACTGAAAGACAAAGTCAAAAAAGCATAGCTTGGTGCCTCTAAGCTGGACACCTTTCAGAGCCACCCAGACATGTGACCCACGTTTCTGTGAAAGAGGGTTTTCCTTCTCCGAACTATCCTTCACACTCAGAAAAACCTGTTCACCCTATGAGCCATGCAGGTGCAACTCACGCTGTCTTCCCTGCAATTAGAACACAATGGTGTTGACAGTATCCATAGAAACAAGATTAATAGAGGAGCACTGCAAAATTCTGAAAATGCTAAACAATATCTCGATCCTCATGCTGTAAATAGATGTTTAAAACAAATCACTAAAAAGTTTTAGAATTAAAATATCAGTACGCAGGTTATACTAACCAAAATACCCAAAGGACATATAGCCCAGACATATACACCTGTGGAACAGAGGCTCGCGCTGTGAGACTCTGATAATTGAGAGGAAATGTCCTTCCTTGTCAGAACCACGTGTGAACGGAAGGGTGACTAGGGAACGTGGGTCGTTAGCACCGGAGCCACACAGTTGTTCCTCTAACACACCACAGGACTGTTTCTCCTATTTTATGTTTTATTACTCAGCGCTGATACAATGTCTTCGTGTCCAGCGTTGTTACAGGGTTAAAGAGCTGCAGGCCGAAGGACTCTCCTTTCCCCCCCCCCATCCTCAGCACACAATCACTGTGTGAGCCTGCAGTAACACTGGGAGTGGAACTCCACGGTCTCCATGCAGAGGTCAATATCACTATCTGATGTGAAGAGCTATCAGATTATTTGTCAATTCTTCCTGGGAGGTGGGAGGGCTGGGGGGAGAATGAGTAACCACTTATAACCTTTTTCTATCCTTGCTATAGATAGAAAGGAAATCCTATTACGGTTATCCTGGAATGTCCTCCCAGAGAAGACGCAGGGCAGGTTCTCGGCTGGCTCCTTGGCGCTAGCGGGGTTTCTGATCACCTGATGATCATGCCCCACGGCGCCACCTGCTGGCTGGGGCTGACTGCGTGTGTCAAGGGGGGCGGGGGAGTGGACTGAGCTAAAAGTGGAAAAGATTGTGAGAATCTGAGATTTGGCGATGTGCCTGAAAGCGCTTTAGCACGACAACCCTGCCGAATTGGTAGAGCAGTTGCATGGGAGTCAGCAGTTCTCTGAGGTGGAAGGATGACACATGGAAAGGAATTAGTGGGAAAAAAAGCACGGCTGAGATTCAGCGTTCCGCAAGTGCCATTTCTGAATCTGTGACCTGTTCATCAGTTCCCAAAGAAAAACAGAGTGACTGATTCATTAACATGACCAAATTGACATGCAGTACATTTTCATAATAAGCACTTTAAGGTGTAAAAAATGTTGTTCTCATGTTAAAAAAAGGTGGATATTTCATGATTTTCTCCAGAGCTGCAGCTGAGTTAATAATCTTGCACGTTGGGGCTGCAAAGTGCCGTGGCATTCCTAACGGGTAGGCAGGACGCTGTGTCAAGTTGATTTTTTTGTGTGGGAACATTTACATTTAAATGAATAATTTTGTATTTTGTATTTTTTTATTCACGGCATTCTGAGAAAAGGATAACTTGACCAATACTAAAATATTTCTTTGACATTTGTTGGAAGTTACATTAACGCAACATTGCAGAAAAGACAAATAAACCCTACAGCTGTTCATGTCTTCTGGCAAACGGAACCCAATTTCAGGAGCTGACAGGATAAGCTGGTTTGATTAATCTGAGTTATTATTCAGATGTTGTGATAGAATTAGTCTTGGCTCCCTTTGGTGTTTTGTCGTTTTACTCTCCCATTACAAAACTGTCTGTTTTAAAAATGCTCACAGTGCTGGGAGGCATGGACTGCTGATGTACACCGACAAGCGACATTATAGAGAAATGAAATTAACGCCGATGTCCACAGTGGTCCCTCCCTGATGTGCTCCATCTCTCACACCTCCTGTACTCACAGACCTGCCTTATACTATACACCCAGAGAGACCTACATTATACTATACACCCAGAGAGACCTGCCTTATACTATACACCCAGAGAGACCTGCCTTATACTATACACCCAGAGAGACCTGCATTATACTATACACCCAGAGAGACCTGCCTTATACTATACACCCAGAGTGACCTGCCTTATACTCCATACACCCAGAGAGACCTGCATTATACTATACACCCAGAGAGACCTGCCTTACACTCCATACACCCAGAGAGACCTGCCTTACACTCCATACACCCAGAGAGACCTGCATTACACTCCATACACCCAGCGAGACCTGCATTATACGACATACACCCAGAGAGACCTGCCTTATACTCCATACACCCAGAGAGACCTGCCTTATACTCCATACACCCAGAGAGACCTGCCTTATACGCCATACACCCAGAGAGACCTACCTTATACTATACACCCAGAGAGACCTGCCTTACACTCCAGACACCCAGAGAGACCTACCATACACTCCAGACACCAAGGGAGACCTACCTTACTCTTTCTATACCAATGAAAACCAACATTTCTGTCCCTGCATCCAGAGATCTTCTTACTGTCCCAGAGCAGAATACCTTGCAAACCCACGTTACCGACATTGTTTTAGGTACCTTTAACAGTAGGTCATGGTAGAAGCTCGACACAACTGAACATCACAGTGCTATAGTGCTATGACCAAAGTAGCTGAAGGAGGCATCTGCAGATAAAGATGAAACGCTATCAGGCTAACTGGTACTTCTCCTAGTCGTGGCTATGAAGGTATTTCTTCCCGGGCCCAGAGAAGGAGACTGATGCTGGTGAGACCGGTGTGTGTGCGTTAAATCTGCACCATGCACGCTAACACTGTGCCAGATTAACGTACACGCCAGGCCCGCTGGATCTTCTCCAGCGCCACGCTCAGCACCGAGCTCTCTGGTTCCCCTCGGCCAGCGCTCCACCAGTGGGACGGCGTGACTACCCGTGCCACAAAGCTAAATCTGTATGGGGGGGGGGGGGCGTAAGTTCAGAGTAAGTTTCTCGGAGGATCGTAAAACCGATGTCAAGAGCTGTAATGCGTAGACTCACCGTTTCTGGGCTCAGTGGAATGTTTAAACAATATTCTCTGAATCAATTTCAGCAATTTCAGCAGTTCTTCTAAATATGTTTCCATTGCAGTGTCTGAAAGGCATAGCAGTCAGTGTGTAATAGCTTTTACCAACAGAACCCTAGCTAGCTTAGCGTTAAGCAAACTTAGGGCCACAGAACACAGCAAGCGTTCACTGTATTTTTCATCATGCAAGCTTTTCAATTCATCAGCTGTTATCTGCTATCACTGCTGACAAATAACCCAAAATATCCTTCTGAACATACAGGACTTAACTCTTCATACTGATTCTTACAAACAAGTCTGATCTCCCACTTTTGAAGATAGCTTAGGTATAAAAGATTGATTATTTAAACTGAGAACAAACAGATACAAAAAAGAGTCAAAAGAATAGGTAAACCGTAAGTAAATCATCAAAATTAATTAAGTTAAGGAGTTAATTAATGGATTGATCGTTTAGATTTCATTAGTTTGCTCCACTGGTTTTATCCTGTCACTCACAGTGAACCGCCATGACAAAGCCATTTCTCCCCCCTGCAGAGGGCTCACAGAGGGGTGAGGGTGTCCCGCAGCGTTTCCACCTGTGCACATGGGACATGACCGGGAGTATGTGTCTATACCATCAGGGCTCCAGTAATCATCTCAATGAGGTGAAGGTAAGCTGTCACATGGTCTGCCTAGAAAGGGCAGGAGCGGCCATAGTTATTTCCTTCTACAAATCCACTTTGTTGACAGAGAAGACTACTGTCACGTGAAATCACCAATAAGATTCTTCTGTAACCATTTCTTTCCCATAACCTAGGGTGACAGGTGGCATTCCACGCAAAAAGTCCCTGTCTGATGCATTGAACAGAAAAGACGTATTTACAAATTTCAACTTGGCTGGTCTTCTACACACACACACACACACACACACACACAGTGGAAAACATGGTGATCTTCCTGTCTCAGTGGAAACAGTAAGACTTTCTCATTCGGTGAGCATACAGTGTTTTTTTACTGTTAATAGATATGGTCTGTGGCACTCTAGTCTATGGTGCGGGGTGTTTAATCACAGAACCGATATTACTGCACTGGAGCCATAAGGAAGTCATACATGCCTGATATTCATCCCTGCATCGGGTTCGACAAAAACGGCAAGCTCCGAGAACCGCGCTGAGATTGGCCAGTTAGTCTTCTGACACTGTCCATGCCCATTGCTCATATCCACTTCAAATTATTACTGATTCTCTTCCATTCATTTTGTATCAACAAATGCAGCTGCAAACACCTGTCTGGGTTCATTCAGCACAGGGTGGCCATAAAAGGGGGTTGCAGAGGCCAATAAAGCAGACATATTGCGGAAAGGTTTTCTTTAATAATCCTTTCCGTCACCCACGTGAATGGGAAATGTATTTGCCTCAGCGTAATAAGCACACACACACACACACACACACAAGCACAGGGCACCCTCGCTGTGTTAGTCAGTGGCAGAGTTCAAATGTAAGCACTGACAGAGCGTTCAGCACTGTTCTCTCCGGCTGGGCGTTCTCCCCGGTCCAGCTGCTGCGCCAAACGTCACGGCTAAAGAGCTTTATCAATTGTATCAAAATATGTCATATTCATAGCATTTATCCATGTTTATTGAAGCCTATTTACTCTTAGGTGATAAGCAAATTTCAGAAGTAGGAACAAAAAACTCATAGCCATCTTTTTATTTCATTGAAGGAAAAAAAAAAAACCATTGGAGATTTTCAAGTCTGTGCTCCATTCCTCTCTTATCTCTCTTGGGGTGCACTAAGACCTCAGAGAATTACATTAACTAATCCAAATTTTGATTACAATGTGACGTAGAAAGCCATGATGAGTTTTTTTTTGTGCTAATCCATGACTTTATCCTTAACTGAAATCTAGCCCTGCCTATTCTCTTCTCACTATAAACACATGAATGGTCACACCTGAAAGTTGGCAATTAAAAACACATCTTATATTTTATTTATAAAGACAAAGTGGAATTAAACGGAAATTGTTTGTGGTAGCAGATGCCCTTATCCAAGTTATGCAAAATAATAATTTTTAATAGTAAATGGCCACTAAAAGAGTTTTAAAAGAGTGAATGGCCACCAAAAGAGTGATTTAAAAGAGTGATGATCTAGAAACTGCTTTCATTGGATGAAATTCACCGAAATGCATCCAGCGGATTCAGCATCAGACTCCAACTCCCAGCAAACAGCAGAAAGAGAGTTCATTATTGGCTGTGACAGAGAGGCAGTTCTTTAGGTTTTTATACCACTCATTTTCCTTTAAAAAAACAAGGCGATGACTTTCATGTTGTGTAAATAGCCTGTGTCACAGGAACAATGTCCTGATGTGTCATCCTAAAATTCAGATTTCCTCACTAAAGTGAAGCCGTAATCAGCATTACAAAACAGACCAGGATGAAGATAAAAGGGAGGTGGATATTTAATTCATCGTTACCTCTGCAGTCTACGAGCGCGGCTCATTTCCAGTTGAGTGTATGCCCTTGTTGAAATTCTAAAATCAAAGCCTCTGCGTGAGATTTGTCACGTATTTAAGGGTTCCTTTAGCATATCATTCAACTCCTAAATGTAGTTAGCCCGGCTACATTTTGTAATGCAGATAGGGAATGATTCTTCTGGCCTTTTGTACTGTGAAGGCTATGCCTGAATCCTTATTAACACAAATGTTCCAGTACGCTGTGTTCTTGAATACATTCATGACTTCAGGATAGAAATCCGCTATGAAATGGCAGGACATTAAACAGCTAATAAAAGATGAATAAAGTATTCACAGAAGACAATGGATGAAACACGACACTGATCATTTTCTACAATAGAGCCTGAATTTATAAAGCCAACCACACTGTTAGAAGATCAACGGCCACCTTAAGACGGCCCTGATTTCTGTAACGTGTACACCGTTTGATTGGAGAAGCTATCCTAAAGTCATATTAACGTTCTTCTCAACGAGGAAACTTCTCATTTTGCACATTTTTCTGGCCCCGCTTCATGTAATCAACACGTTCATAGGGTGAAAGCGGGAAGGCGTCTGAGAGTGAAGCAATCACAGGGCAGGAGGTCACTGTCCGTTTTCCGGGCGGCTCCCACCACTGAAGCCAAGCCCCCTCCTCTCTCACCCTCCCACTGACAGATTGGTGTTGATTGAGAGTGTCTCTGGGCAGTCGGGGAGAGTGAACCTGTGTTTCCCCCCCTGCTGTGATCGGCGGGCCTCAGCGTGTGAAGGCAGGGGCGTCTGGCTGTGCGGAGAGCTAAGCCGATTCACTGGCAGGCCCGCGGATTTCTCTCATTTAGCTCTCCCCGCTCACCGATTGGAAAGGGGTTTGTGTTTCACCATCCGCCCGTCCCGAGACGGATCGCGTTGTCGGGAAGATAAGAGTGACACTCCGTTTAACTAGCGGTAACTCTTCGTCTCTGCGGCTCGTCAGTCGGCGGGAATCAGGATCACTGTCACACCCAGCCTATTCAAGCTGTTGTGCATCATAGTCCTTAGTATTAAACCATTCAACGTTTTTAGGACCTTATAATCAGACACCAGTAGGATACAGGTTCATATCCTAGATGCAGCTCTGCTGGTGTGCCCTAAGAAAGGCAGATAACTTAATTTGGTGTTTCCTCCCAGTTTGTAGACCTATTTATACATATAGAAGGACAACTCTTCAACCATCGACCCCATGCTGAATGAGGTCACCTTCGCTTCCATTCTTTGAGAGCCTAGCTGACACTGGAAGTTCTGGGAGACCACGATTACCTATAGCAACGTTACCTGCGGGTGAGATGAAAAACATAAGACCAGCTACAGTAGTGTTCTGTATAGGAACCCAAATGGAAATTAAATCCGAGACTTATAACAGAGTTTATCTGCTCCTTCCTCCGCACAGCGCACGCCCTTTGGTTATGTAGGGCGTTGGTTCCAAATCAGTCTTCCCCCCAGTAAGGAAACATTAAAAAATTCAATATATCTCCCATGTCACCCTTCTATAAATAAGTCCTGCCATCGATCAAGATGCTCTTAGGTTTCTCTGCTGAGTCTGTTCTTCCTCTGAGGGTCAAAAACGATAACGACGTGTTTTTTTCCCCCCTTTCAGAAATAATTCAACCTTCATCTTCTGTGCCTGACTGTCTAATTATAAACTGGGCTGAGAGTGGAAAGCCTCTGTCAAGGCCGACCAGAGCTGTCACCAGAGAGCGGTTCACTCCGTTTGCATTTGTCCATTCAGCCATTCATTCATCCATTCATTCAGGCTGTTTTATTACTGGCAGACCTGAGGAGACTCTGGTGATGGCTCCATTGTAACCCCCCTAAACAGAGTAAACGGCATGCAGAGGATGTCTGTTTAACAGATCAGTAGCAGTAGTACTTTATTTATCCCCCATGGGGGAAATTGCAAAAAGTTTAGAGGTTATTCCTGCATCTTCTGAATTCAAGCTGCATGGAGAGACATCTGGCATCCACTGTCAGCAGAGGGATTTTAGTGATGAAAAAAGGCACATTGCTGGCCTGTGTTTCAGCCTCTCTAAGACGTAATAATGTCTTTAATGTCCTGCTCAGCCAAAAGCCTTTGTTTTGAGAAATTACGTGAAGCTGCCCGATGCTTTGTAAGAAATAAAACATGGTCCAACCAGCAGATGTGTTATAGAGGGGTCATGTAATGTGGTCCCATACAGACGGAAGGAAAAAAAATATTACTTCAAGATAAAGTACGAGGTAAGATAATAAGAAAATGCACACACACAATCTCACTGTTGCTCAGTGACAGAAGCAATACCATACACATATGAACTACATCTGACCCTGTGAACTTCATCTGATCCTGTGTACTACAGCTTACCCCCTGTGTACTACAGCTTACCCTCTGTGTACTACAGCTTACCCCCTGTGTACTACAGCTTACCC
>JAOYSI010000026.1:1421710-1440720 GCA_025775065.1 Hiodon alosoides | reverse complement strand
GTGTGTGTGTGTGTGTGTGTGTGTGTGTGTGTGTGTGGTTATGTGTGTGTGTGTGTGTGTGGTTATGTGTGTGTCACAGGAAGAGACTTTGCATCATTAAACCCATGGCAGTATGGAAGATGAAGCTGTTTTAGTCCTGCTCTCCACTGCCCTCCTGCCAGCTCTCATTTGCTGAATCAGTGGCACCCAGAAGAGAAAGGAAATTAACCAAGCTCAGAAGATGAATTACATTTCCTCTCTTGCCAATCAGTTTAATACGACACTGAAAGGTTTTGGCCGGTGGCCCCCTTTACACAGGGTCTTTAATGATCTATGTGCTACAAAGGGTGGTGGATGCCTCATTCCAGGGTGGCCCCAGGCCAAAGCCAGAGGGAAGCTCAAAAGACAAGATCTGTGGGACTCATCTTAAATATCTGAACCGGATCGGAAAAGTTTCAACATCACCCCAAACTACAGGTCAACCCTTCTGACACGTCCATCACCCCAAACTACAGGTGAGCCAAGTTAATACGCCTATCACCCCAAACAACAGGTGAGCCCAGTTAACGTGTCCATCGCCCCAAACAACAGGTGAGCCCAGCTAACGTGTCCATCGCCCCAAACTACAGGTGAGCCCTTCTGACACGTCCATCACCCCAAACTACAGGTGAGCCCAGCTAACGTGTCCATCGCCCCAAACTACAGGTGAGTTCCGCCATCCAAGAACAAGCTGGTTTTCTGGGATAGTTTTGGTTTTAGAATTTGACAAAATCAAACCCCCTCTCCCCTTTCCATTCTGAAACCCACCTCGCTGCTCCAGATGACGGGAATCTCAGTCCACTCTGACCTGTGGAACCTTTCCGCACAGGTCCCGTAACAAACGGGCCGATCACATTAATCCCTCAAATTAATCTCCGCCAAATGTGTAATTTTTCCACAATCTTGACTTTGTAACCGCACTTCAGAAACAGGCCACAGGCAATGTTTTGTTCTGTTAATCGGTGGCGGGTGCTATATCCATAAATTCATAAGTCATAATCCGCCAAAAGCCAGCAGGAATTTCACTGGCCTCACTTCCACTGCGAGATTAAAACAAAATTCACCCTTTTTCAGTCATCGAGCGTTCAAGGTGACACAGTAACAAACAAATCTCTTCTACATCTGACTGATATCAATGACCTGCCGCTTGACCGAACTTCAGTTTAAAAACTGTACACACAGGGGCCATGTTTGCTCCGAACATTGATTATCAGTTAATCTTTTAATAGCTAATTAAATTCACCTTGTTCAACGGGTAAAATGCTATAGCCTGGCAATAAAGCGCACGTTTGTCACAGTCATGATCAAATCTCCGATCAGGGTCCACGTGAGGTTTTTCACTGGTTTGAAAGAGAGAGGCTGTGCATGGGTATCTCAGTACAACAGTTACTTATGCTGGGGGCAAAGCATGTGTCGGGAACAGCGAAGGGCCCCGTCCACTTGCATAGCCAGGGTCCGGCTCAGTTCAGCGCTATCCTTCTAAGCTCAAAAGAAAACAGCGACGCTCTGCCGTCGTCACCTCTGACGAGCAGAAGCACTTCTTTTATTAACTCCCTGGAAGATATTTGTTCTGTGAGAGTCGGCGAGAGTAAAGACTTTAAAAGACCGCGTTGCACTGAGTTCAAGATGAAAGAGGCAGCGAAATGAACTGAATGTTGTTGTTTTTTTTCCAGATAAAAAAAAGAAAAGCCAATCGGCTCTAAGGTTTGTTTTTTACCTGGAGTCCAGGTGTTTGGTCATGTGTCTGCCAGGAACCACTCCCACTACATGAAGTGTACAATGCCCCAGTGATTGCACTGAGGAGTTCAGATGGAGAAGATAGCACCACATCATATCTGTCCCAAAGCTCCCTGCAACACCGCCTCCAAATCAAAACGATTTCTTAACTTGGGAGTTTGCATTTTGAAGACGGACGCTTTACTGACGTAACGAGACCGTGTCGATTTCAGTGAATCAAAACGGTTGAACGTGAACCCAAAACAGAAGGCGGTGGTCAAACCAGTCGCCGATGTAAATGGACTCCCATGTTAGGTTGCATCCAACGCGTGTCCAATGCTTTTTCAAAACGGGGACAAACGTTAGAGGGGAAACAAATCAAATGAAACACCTTCTCCCTTTTAATAGAAAACCAACAAGAATAACATGAGGCCAAGGAAGGATGCAAAGAAATCATATCTTCTACCATTCTGACCCCTCCCCATCCGCCTGTGACACGACGCTTCGCGGCCTTCACTGAGCTTTCACAACGCTTTGACATGACTGTAAGCAGCTACCTATGTTGCTGTGCAGTGAGCGGGCCTCCTTCTGAATCACGCGCCGGAGTCCCACCGCGTGGTTCACAGTTCCAACGTTGCTGTCTCATGTTAGCAGATGACCGCCGCTAACGAGGGTGTCCTGGCAATTATCTCAACACTGAGAGGAACTACAGGTATACCGCATCCCGCATCTCTGACAGGTCGGTAAAAACACTCAATGCTCAAAGGATCAGGCACAGACAGCCACCTGCTGACAGAGAAGGCGTGAGATATGGGTTTGAATTTCGATAAAAAGACCATAGACATGAGTTACACCCAATGTGTAACGGGACAACTATTAGTACAGCCGTAACTAAAGTCCCCATTATTTGTTATATTACAGAAGAATTAGACACTTGGTAGGAATACCCTATCTTGATATTTATAGCAATATATATGTATATATAACTGAAATAAAATCAGCTGCATACACCCGCATTGCAAATTCGACAAAGCGGCTTTCACCTTCGCACTGAAGGGTGGTGGGTATTCATGTAGTCATCATATTTCGTATTTTAAACTTGTTTTACTGGTAATAGTTGAATGTGCATACACCATGTGTTATTCAAGAAAACGGGGGGTACTAACTCCAACCTATATGTGCAGAGAGAGAGAGAAAAAGAGACAAAGAGATGTATAGCCTACCCTGTGTAAATTCACGGAAAATGTATGAAACAGCTTCAGCGAGTTCTATTTAAGTGTGTCATTGTGGGTATTGTGGTTTTTTCGCTTTAGAATATTGAGTCATTTGTTGGCGAAATAAGACCGAGCGCGCATTATTTATAGAGACCAATGCTTTGAAGGTACTAATGGCCCTTTCTGAAGCAGATGTGAAGACAGAGAAATAAAAAAGTCGTCACAGTGTAAAACTGTCAAACAACTATTCAGAAAATCTAATTGCTCTTTCCTGCGACCCTGTCGGGGCTGTCCCCGCTCCTTGAGCAGGGTTATTGAAGGTTTTATTCCTTTATCCTCCAGCGTGTGTATTCATCCGAAACCGCCGAGCTTTATCCCACGTGGGCTTCTGTGCAGCGCCGCGGATAATTGGACTGCATCTGCTGTTCGAGAAAGGCTGCCGCCACCAAACGAAGCGCGCATTCAAAAACGAACCCGAACCGCAGTCGGTAAATACAACACAATACAACTGAAGCACCCCCGCATCCTTCTGCTGTGCGCGAGAACAAGTCCGACGTGACATCAGCTCCCACCGGACAAGGAGATACACAGGAACTGAACACGGTCAGTTCTTGTGTATTTTGATTTTGATTATAATTTAAGAATACATTAAATTCAGATTGTATTCGCAAATGGGAAATTTAATTAGTCCTGAAAAAATCTGATTAAATATTTTAACATAAATAGCATTTTATCGTTATGACTAATCAACTGATAATCTATTGTCGTTATGACGCAGTTGTGTGATCCGTTAATTGTTAGCTTATGACATAAAGCAAATATCTCAGGACCTAAAGCACAGAACCAAATGTTTTCCGGTTTTGCACTTGTTTTGCGGACTACCGCAGAACACTCGATTCCCTCCCACCAGCCCTTCCGTCGGATCTGAAGACCTGATTCAGCGCTGCTAGTAACCAGCGCTCCGGCAGCTGTTTCTGATCAATGTGACTCTCACCTGTACCGTTCCTGATGGACTCTCTACCATCTAGAGGGGCCCGTCATCAAAGAGGAGAGATAAAAAAAAAGAGACGGACATAATTCCCCAAACACGTTTGAAAGAGTGAGCTGTTAGTCAAGAAGCTATAAACCGTTTCTCCAACGAGTATTAAACACGTGAGTCGAGAACAAATCTGGTTTGGCTACAAGAAGTAGAAAATGCCACATGGTATGCTGCACAGTAGAAGGCATGGTAAATACTAAACATTGTGAGGGAATGACACTGGTACCTAGTTTTAAAGTCAACATGCTCAGTTTTAAACCAATTCCTTAAGACTTCTGATATATCCATACCAAGGAAAAGTCTGAACCCAACAAAATTGTCACAACCGCATTAGAAGATCAAATTACACATGCATGCATATCAGACCTCAGGACAGTGACGCACTACTGCCATGTTTTTGTGAAATTAGACATTAGGTGTAGAGGAATAACTGGATGCTGTAAAACCCCAAGCTAAACAATAGCGTTTGTTAGTGTTTTTTTTTTTTTAATACCAAACAAAAGGCTGAAATTTGCACAATGTAGGAGGAACAAAACCCCTCAGCGCCCCCGGCTGACGGATCCTTTCCAACTAAAAAAACACAGAAAGGTCAAACCCCCGACGCTTCGTGGCCGGTCTAACGTCCTTCCACGTGGGCACCGGACGTAGGCAAGCTGAACTTGGAGATGACAGACAACAAGAGCAAGACAAGTGGATGAATCCTGCTCACCCTGGTCACCCTGGTCACTTATTCCCTCCTTTGTCTCACCGGAGGGTGAGTTCTGTCTTCAGCACTTTCTTTGGAACTACACTGATTACCTGTGACTTATCCAAACAATGGTGCCTTTGGCTTAGGGGCCGTTTCTCACAGGCTTGCTCAGACTGACCCCCCCGGATACGACTGAGAATCGATCCCGAGGGCAGCAGGTGGACGCGCTGACTTCCTTGTTTGCTGAGCCAGGTATTTCCTGTCGACTTAACGGTTCGCTTGCATCTCAAGACTCCGAAAGGCCACGTCTGTCACCCAGTTAAGACAGTCCAGTGATACAGTACGTCAGTCATGGCTGCATCTCAAATGCAGATGTTTAAGTCCTCCCGAGAGGCTCAGTTGGTGAAGGCCCTCGGGCAGACTTAGCCCTATGAGCTGGCGTTCGCCGGTGTAAATCCAGCTCACGACGTTAGCCGATAGAGGGGAAAAGAGACTGATGTGATGGCTCGATGGTGACTAGGGTTAGAGGAATCTGGTCGTGCTTCCTCTTCCATGCGCGGTGGTGGTGGGAGTCAAGCCGATCGAGCATTAGCACACATGATGTAAGGGCCTAAAAACACCCCAGTGCCATGGAAACACCCCAGTGCCATGGAAACAGGACCTTTTCTGTAAGATTGACACCTGTGCCGTTTTCCTGCCTCAGCAATCCACACTGATGAGAATCTTGTTCTCAGTGACATCGCCAATGCCGCTTCTTCCTCCAAAACCCCCCTCTGCCTCGGTGCTGACGGACACACTTCCGCTCCTCTGCAATCTGCTAATTGGTGTCCGAGGGTCAGCCGCTGTTGAGGCATGTCAATTCATCTTTGTCACTCTCTGAATCCCTCTTGGTTGGGAAGTTATTTTTTTAAACTTTCATTGCTAATAGGAATGTTGCCCAGAACAGGGGTTATTTTGCCAAGTCAATTTTGAGCAACCTTTGTACCTGGAGATTTCTACAAACAGAAATATTACATTCAAAGGGGGGGGGGTGGGGGTGGCAGATACATTTATGTACTGAAAGTGCATCAATCGTTCCCATTCATTGACATACTTTTTTTTTTTTTTTTAACTTTTTTTTGTTGAATGCATTGTGATAATTTACATAAATGTCACTTTGACTACAGACAATTATGTCTCTAAAGGTGATGTTATACCTATAATTACTATTTCAAAAGCAACCGAGATGTATATGTTTATGATTTATTTGTATATCAGACAGGTGTTTGGGGGCAGGTGCAGTTGTGATGAGGCCAAATGAACGAGGATTTACAGGTTTTCGCAGATCAGTCTTCATGCGTTTTAACTAACCTCAGTTAACAATGCGAACGGTGTTTGCCCCTCACAGCTTGGGAAAGCGATTAAAGATCACACCGCCAGCAAGCTCCAAGGAGACTGCGAGCGATTGTTCTTTCTGCAGTCCACACAAAGCGTTGGCACCCCGACAGCGCGTAACGCAGACGTTTCCCCAGCGCTTTGCCCCACACTTCAGACTGTGTCCTGAGCAGAAATTAGCGCTTGGCCAGACATTTGCAATGTTAACTAAGGCTCTTAACATAGTTTGGGGATCAAGTCCAGGAACCTTAATTCTAACTCTCACATATAAGTGTAATTCCTGAGTCTGTACGTATTGTTTCGGTAAAGCGCGTGAGTTTGTCTGTGTCGAGGGCCCTCGTGTCCAAGCCGTGGTGGGGGCCGGGGGGGGCTTCTTCATGTCTTTCATTCAACATGTGATAGATTAAGATGAAAGAGCTCGACTGATGCTAAGGAAGACGCTTTACCAAAAAGCTCTTCCCCTGTCAACACGACCTTCACCTGGACCCAGGTGTTGGAGGGGTGCATCTAGGTGTCAAAGGGCTCACGTTTTGTAGGGCTTTTTCTGGGAGAAAGCCAAGAGAACTGAGTTTGCCTACAAACACATATATAAGGGTTTGCATTTTTCCTGTTGCTTAAAAGTGTTAGTCTGATTTAAACCCAAATGATTTTTTCTCATTCAAATTACTGTTAATTCCAGACGCCACTGGAACGTATTAGAAATGTTAAAACGTATTTCTCCGATGGCTCAAAAACGCTGTTCATAAACAACTGCAACTCGCACTGAGTGGAGTAGACCGAAAGCCTCACCCTCCTGGTATGAAAACATTTTTGACAAAATTCACAACAGACACCACGCAGCACGCAGCACGCAGCACGCAACACGCAACACGCCTAGGTAGATATTCAGTCCAACAGCATTTCATACTGCGAGAGCAGAGACACAGGAAGTGACATACAATGCCCGTCAGCGCTATCTGACAGGGCACGCTCGCTCCTCCGTGACGTATTGAGATAATTAGCTTCATATATCCGTGACCTCTGAGAACCGCAGCGAGATGAATACACCGTGCCCAGAAAGATGTCTAATTGCTTCTTTTTTTGCGGCTTCCTGCACCGCTGTTACTCGTCACAGACACCTTGTTTGGGGTCTGACCTGGGAAGCAGAACACATGGCCTCCTCCTCGTGAGACGGGGAGAAACCGCCGAGGTCAAGGTGCCCTCCGAGCCTGCTCTGGATCACCTGCGATCGGTAGGGCCGGCGGCGAGGTCAGCCGCAGGGTCTCAGAGAACTCCGCTAATTCCTTTGACATGAAACGGTCGCGTCAAACGGATGCTCTCGGCTTTAATTCAGAGCGCAGTTTAGTGACAACTGCACTGTCGAAACGGCTAAGGGGGGGGGGGGGGGGGGGTCATCGGGAACCTTTCAGTCCACAGGGCCGGAGTGTTTCCTCACAAGCTGGGGAACCACGCTGATCTCAGGCCACTGCAGAGCTGATCATTTTCAGGGCTTCTGTTTGCTTGTCCAGGGCTTGCCTGCTCTGAGGTCAAAGTTCAGTCTCCAGGGGCAGCAGGCTCACAAGGCACAACAGGAGTCATTCTAATGGCCTTTTCTCGTTGCCAGTACAATCGGACCAATTGGGGGCACAGCATCAAGGGAAACTCGCTCACGGGAAAATAACCCATATGGCCCTCTATCCAGAATTAGTACAGTTAATGAACAAATACAAAAAACTTAAAATCAGTATTTCTGTTTATATTACTATCATTTGTACTTGCTTAAAGTCCTTAGTCCTAAGTTATGGAAAATAGCGCATTGTGGTTTGAATGAGCCAAGAACTTCATTGGCTAGTGCTTGTATCAGACTGATCAATTGGCTAGTGCTTGTATCAGACTGATCCATTGGCTAGTGCTTGTATTATACTGATCCATTGGCTAGTGCTTGTATCAGACTGATCCATTGGCTAGTGCTTGTATCAGACCGATCCATTGGCTAGTGCTTGTATCAGACTGACCTATTGGCTCTCTTCCTGGGCTGTAGCACAGACTATGGTCTGACTGTGTTCAGTCGATTTTTGCACAGCAGCTGCCACTCTTGTCCCAAGCTGAATACAATGAGACAAGTGGGTGAGCTTTTACCCATCTTTGTGCCAGGCGAGTGAACTTCACCAGCAATTCCAGAGGGCCGTTCGGACATTGGTCTGCGTGGCAAAGGAATGGAGGAGTTAAGGTCGGTCTCCGCCCCTAGTGTTGGGCAATACACATGACATGTTGGGCTACGTGTAGCCCAAAGCGTGTAGCCCAAAACCGTATTCAGTCGATATCCAGCTGCATTACTGGATAACATCTAAAAGAGATGTGAGCTGATACGGACAGAAGATGAATTACTCAAGACCCGACCCGACCATTTGTGGCACAGCAAAACACACCACAGTTAACACAGCGGAAAGCCAGCGGGCTGGGGTTCTGTCAAGCTTTGAACAAGGTGCTTACACCTAGAGAGCAGGGTGGGAAGATGTCGGGCTGTAGCCATCGGTGGTTCTTCAGTGTTTAGATACTCCCAGCTTCATATAAACAAAGCCGTGGAATTTTCTAATCATTCTGCACTGTAATTAAACAAATTAAATTAATGAAACCATGCCACTCAGGAACCGTGCGGTACAATGAGGCTTTTCAGCTGAAAGTCCAGCTGAGATCGACTGGACATAGTCTGCGCTGGTCCCAAGCTGACATCCACGGCCCCGTGTCCCTCGCTCATTTGTACAATCGTCCGTCTACCTGGCCTGTTGCCATGGGGGATATAGTGATTACCGTGGTTTCCATAGCTGGTTCCCACTATGAGGTCAACTCAGGCGGACCAACTGTAGTTCAGATCTTTCCCCCAAATCTGCAGGACTATAAGCCCAGGACGGGGGGGCAGTCCAGGAGACCCCTGGCTTTATGAGGACATCAAGTCATTGGCTAGTATGATAGTGAATGTTTTATGATTATTTTATGTCCATCATAAGCAGTGTTTTCCATTGTGACTGATGTTACAGTACGTGACTGACGTTACAGCGTTTTCCATTGTGACTGATGTTACAGTATGTGACTGACTTTACAGTGTTTCCAATTGTCACTGATGGGGAGGTGAGCACACTAGAAAAACAAAGTTTCAGTGACTTATGTTTTTAGCTCGGTTCTTTTCCGACTGTCTGGTGAAATTATAGGGTCGCAACCCTATAAGCAACCAGGCTTTATGATTCACATGTTGGCATCTAAGACCATGATTGATGAGACCTACAACACATTAACCGTGTGTTTTGCACATTAAAAAATTTCGTTTTCCCTGTTTCTACATTAAGATTTAAAAATATACAGAAGCTAGACCTTTAAGTGTTTGCTGCTTCCATCAGCGTATGGTGACCACTCGAGTCTCTCAGAAAGTGCGTTTCGCGCTCAAATTGACAGTTATAATGTGATCGTTTAAATTCCGCATATATTAACACCTCATTCAAGTTATATTTTTTCAATCGATCAGAACTGTGTCTGAAAAAATATACGCGTAAAGTAGCAGAGCATACCCAAAGAATAGTCTTTTTGTAATCTGCAGGAATGGCCAGTAGAAGTAAAACTAACACGCGTGACGTACTTAAAATTAGTTTGCGGTCAATAACCACTGAACGGCTTTAAATCTCAAATTTCACATAAGATTACCCTATGTAAACTCCCTTAAAATAATAAACGATGGGTAATTATAAGTAAATGATGGCGTTCGCTTAGGTTTGTTCGGGGCTCCACGGTAACATGTGAAAGGTTTTCAGAAAAGGTCTGTCGTCTGCACAATAGGTCGGTGTTACTTATTGCCGTTAAACGTGGGTTGTTTGCATAAGGGTAATTATTTTTCTTTTTACTGAAAAAAAAAGTATACATACGCCTGCGAACTTAATGTAAGACAATATCGACCTCAATCGTTCGGAATCACCATATATTCAACAATATAGAGTGTTAACTATTGTAAAACAATGAACACTAATGTGTATGTTTAACTTAAGCTAACTTAAAACGATTAAAATATTTATTTCTTAAAAGTTAATTGTGCATTTTAACCGAAAATTATAGGTCGTCTTTTTATTGATTACCTGGAACCTTCTACTTGCTAATCAGTAAGGCGGTGACAATTGTTTCCCTCTGCTGTTTAAATGCACCCTCAAATTAATTACTCATTAAACTGTTGAACTATTAGACGTCTGCATAGCATCTTTTAACATGGAGTTTTGATTTAAGCATAATTTAAATGTAGTCTTATTAAGGTTTGATAGTAAACATATAATACATTTAAATAGACCTGTGCAGGCTGTTGTTAAAAGTCAAATCTTAATTCCTGAGCTATAATGTTGTAGAATGATTTTATCCCCAGCCCCTCTCTTCGAGAAGGAGTGATGTTTTCATTGTGAGTTAAACTAGTCTAACCATGACCTTCAAAAACTTGCCATTCCTCCGGTTCATATTGGCAAGTGCTTTGTTTAATCACTCTTGCAAAAAAAAAAAAAACATATATTTTTTGTACATTGAGTCAGTATGTCCTATCAGAAAAGAAAATCGTATTTCCTGATTTGAAAAATACATAAAAATGTGTGTACGTGCGCGTGTTCAGGAGAGACTAGTAATATCTTTGTGCGTTACGCATATGTTAGACGTTACGTTTCAACACTTTGTCCAATTGTTAAGTGTTTTTGCATTAATGATTTAATTTTATAGGCGGGGCCTTGAAAGTGTAAGAAAGCTGGAGGGAGGAACTTAACATTGTTATGATTATTATTATTATTTAATAATAATAAATTATTATTATATTATTATAAATTATGATTTAATAATGATAACGCAGCGACGGGAATGATTTTATCTAATAGAATAGAAAATGTTTATCGCGGTAAAGGGAGTTCACTGGAGAAATTAATACTGTGCCCAAGTCCTTCCAGATTAACTCGATTTGTACTATCGGCTACGCTCGTGGAGGTTACCTGTACCTCCGAACACCTGGAAACCAAAAGTCGGCTACTTTTTTAATGACCAGATTCTACGGGTTTAATGTCATTCAACTGCTAGAAGCTAGAGCTTGCGCGAGGTACTTCGTTATTTGAAGAACTGTTGGATTTTTCTTTCTTTTTTTACAGCTTCAATAGCAAGGTATTCTCAGTTTTAGTAAGGTTAATGTTCCTCTTTTTTTTTAAACCGTTGCCTGTGTGTGATGCGTTTAACATGCGGCTAGCAATCCATTGAGCTGTAGCCTAAATTAAGCTAAGGGCCATAACACTTGTTATTGTAGACAATGTCGAGAATGTGTGGTACAGACTAGAGTATTAATACAAGTACAATACGAGTCTGTAGACGAGCCACCCAACCCCCCCATCCTCCACCGTGGTAAGGTGTCACATTTTTTGAAAGTTTAAATACATCTGCCTTACTTGCGTTTTAAATGTGCCAAGGATATTTCCCATTTAGTCCAGCCCCTCCTTTCACATAAACTTCAGGTGAAAAGAAAATCTTTAAAGATTTTTTTTTTGTCTTTTGCGGGTTTTTTTGTGTGTTTGAGCCAATCACCTTCCTCCGCTGCCAAAGCAGGCATCTATAATACCCAGCAGTAAAGACGATCTCCTCTCACAAACGTAGAGACAAGCCTGCCGAGCATTACGTTCAAAATCTCTTTCTGTCCCCCTTCCACGGCGCAGCGACCCGGCTCCGATGTGTTCCTTTATCAGGGACCAAAGGCTGTCCTTTCCGCGCCCGCCTCGGTAGGGACCAGTGAACAGTATTACAGCGTGGGGAGAAAAACGCAGGGAGCCGGGCAGTCAGAGCGACAGAGGGTCGAAGAGACGGGAGGCTTCAATGTAATTAGAGTCGACGGACGGGATGCTACCGTTAACGAGAATCGCCCTGGTGGGCTTCGTCTGTTTTTCCCTAGTCTCTTCTGGAATCGCTTGTGGACCGGGCAGGGGTTACGGAAAGAACCGGAGGCACCCGAAGAAACCAAACCCTCTGGCTTACAAGCAGTTCATCCCCAACGTCGCAGAGAAGACGCTGGGTGCCAGCGGCAGATACGAGGGGAAGGTCACCAGGAACTCGGACAGATTTAAGGAGCTGACTCCCAATTACAATC
This sequence comes from Hiodon alosoides, assembly GCA_025775065.1. Lineage (NCBI taxonomy): Eukaryota > Metazoa > Chordata > Actinopteri > Hiodontiformes > Hiodontidae > Hiodon > Hiodon alosoides. The sequence goes on along the minus strand of JAOYSI010000026.1, from coordinate 1,428,553 downwards.
CCGATATTATCTTCAAAGACGAAGAAAACAACAGCGCCGACAGGCTGATGACACAGGTAAAGTGAACACCTTTTCTGGCTTGGCCCTGTCACCTCGAGGCATTGTCTTGCACCGGGTTCAGGGTTAACTTTTCCTTCAGAGTTTACTTTGGGTGAGGTGCTAATTGACTATGCTAATTAAAATGTGAAATCGTCCAAGTCGACGCGGCAAGACTTAAATTTTACCACTGGGAATACCGGAGAATTACCTCGAAGCACGTGGCATTCGTTATAATTCACTTGCGATTTATTCCACTCCCGTATATTTGTGTATCATATTTTATGTGCACGGCACCGCATTATGATAAGCTTTTAGATCGGTGAGTATATGTATCAACGGGCATATTGTATATTTAAACACATACTATCAGTTACACCTACCTAGTACAATTATTCTCAGATTACTACGAATTTGTAGTAGAGAAATAAAACCACCTGTCTCTTGCACGTCTCTCAGCGTCAGAGTTGCCTAGCGCCCAATTTCTAGCGGTGGTCAAGCCGGCACGGGAATTTTGACATTTCTGTTAAGATTTCTGTCGGTCATTTTTACCTTAAAACGGCGTGGGACATCTGCGAATCTTGTCATTCAAATTTCCGAATGTCTCCCCACTTAACGTGCTTTTTTTGTAAATCAAGGAGAATTATTTTGTTTTAATGTCTAGAAGGAGCGGTTGTCGTCTCTCCGAAAATACATCTGTAATCTGGACTGAATATAGATAGACTCCATCTTCATGACATAAATAAATGTCATGCAGTATTGTCTCAGATCATGTTCTTCATTGATTATTGGAAATTTAAGCCGGCATGCTTCGTCGTTATTTCTTCTTTTTTTTTCCTCGAAGGGAATTGTTGGAAGGGGTTGCAGTGATCGTTTTAATTAATTATTCGTGTCTAGTCTCCTTATAGCATAGAACATAGAACTGCCAGAATCTGCTTTCTAGAATCTTTCTGACGCACGACTCAGGAACTCCAGTTAAAACCCTTCCTTGACGAGTCCAGTCAACTGAATGTTCCAGATATGCACCGGCCGCGTTCACCATCAACTGAAGTTTAAAGACGGCCTCGTAGAAGATACCGAAGCAGCAAGCATTGCAAGGTCTGGTTATCGATGCTGAAGACTTCTGAACAGTAATCTTTATTTAGACAGACGTGCGTCTTAAATTTTCAGCTCCATTTCCCGCTTATCGATCGGAACTGGTTGGACGTCCGTTTTTTTCCTCTTTTTTTAAAATCAAGAGCAACAGAGTTTCCTGTATCACTAACGATATAATGTGAACACACAACTGTTCCTTTAAAAATGTATTAAACATTAGGGGCGAACTGGTCGTGAAAAGAAAAGGAAATTACGTTTTTTTTTTTGCTCTAAAACGCTGACGTTTGAGAGACACAACGATCTGTGCATTACAAAACTTCACATGTCTTTTCATTGAAACGTTTCTGCGCGCTTAGCTTTATAAAGGGTAGGAAGGTGCCTGGTCAGAGGCATAAACCGACGTGCAAATATATATACATAGCTTCGGTTTTGCAGGGTTTACCATGTATACGTATAATTAGAGCGATGATACTCTTATCATGTAGTCCGTTTTGTGCGCGTTCGGGACTCAGGTGCCCAATTGCAGTCAGCGTTTTAAGATACAGAATGGATAACTTGCAACAGAATGGCGAAAAGGTAGCACTGTGGTACATATAGGCTACTCTTAAAGAGGATGATACTTATTATCGCGTGCGTTGACTTCATTTTAGTAAGTAAAGCCACTTTCTGTATTGATTGCGGCAGTCATATTAGATATTTTCTTGGTTTACTCAACAATGTAAACCTATGTGACCGGGCTTCTGCAGCACAATCGTGGATGTCGAGTTTGTCGTGAGGAAGTCAATGGGAGGAACTCCGCCGACTGTATCATGCGAAATATTGCTATGGGGATGGAATTGAACGTCGGATTATTTATACCGTCTACTGTTGTCTACACCGTTGTTTGTAAAGAGCTTGTGGCGAGGGCTCACTCAACGACATCGAGCCCTAAGCGCTAACAGAGGGAGTCCTGCTGAGCTTCACGGTGACTGCTCAGAATTTGGCTCCATTGGCAGCACACGACCAATGAAAGAAAGCCCACAGAGCGAGTGGAGCGGTTCTGGCATTGCGGTTTAATCCCCCCCCCTCCACGTGCTACAAGTGCTTAGAATAAGCTCTGTAATATGCATTCTGTTCTTAATGTTTCTTAATCTCTCCAGCAGATCGGATCTAGACACTACAACAGATCAATATGATGTCTGCGTTGTTCGCGGTCTTTGAGAATGAAAAATCCCTTACATTATCGAGCAGACTGTCAGGTGCCAATGAAAGACACGTTGCGCGAAAGACCCGTGATGACGTACTTAATAATAAGTTACGGCTCGGTGTAGGAATTCTGATAACAAAATTAACATGAACTTCTCATCGTGTATAATTATTTTTCCTCGTTTTTTCCTCTAATATTTAACCCCCCTTCTCCGTTAAGGAAAAAATAATATATTTTTTTATGAGTCTATTGCTGTCACGGAGAAAGCTACGAATTTCACACCCATCCCAGTATCTAGTTATATTATTACTAGCTTGTTTGCTAAATTACTAATTTTTTGTTTTCTTAGAATGGCCCAAGTTAATCAAGTCAGAACCACGTAAATGGTAAACGCTTCTCATCTTGGCGTTTAAGTCAATCTGCCTTGAATTACGCATGCCTGAAGACACTTTAAATACGTTTCTTTGATGAGCGTCACTTATAAATATCACTAATATCACAAATATCACTAATGTAAGAGGTTTTTCGTCTTCTTCTTTATTTTAGAGATGTAAGGACAAGCTGAACTCGTTGGCTATATCTGTCATGAACCAGTGGCCCGGTGTAAAGCTACGCGTGACCGAAGGCTGGGACGAGGACGGAAACCACGCAGAAGAATCCCTACATTACGAGGGGAGAGCGGTGGACATCACCACCTCTGACAGGGACCGGAGCAAATACGGCACGCTGTCCAGATTGGCGGTGGAAGCCGGTTTCGACTGGGTCTACTTCGAGTCGCGAGGACACATTCATTGCTCTGTCAAAGCAGGTGAGGGCATTGACAATGCGCATGCTCGTGTTCCTTAAATTAACGAACCTCAATGAACAGTCCCCAATGCCAAACTGCTCCATAATAACTCCGCCTACATACTATCCCTCTGTTTGCGAGTTTGGAAATGTAAAATAAATAAAGCATGCTTTTTATTTATCCCATAATTTTGTTAATACGGTTTTACTCTTCATTCTGTAGAAAACTCAGTTGCTGCAAAGTCCGGCGGCTGCTTCCCCGGGTCCGCTTCCGTTACTCTCGAGGGTGGAATTAAGAAGCGGGTAAAAGACCTGAGGGTTGGCGACAGAGTGCTTGCCGCGGACAGCCAGGGGAACCTCGTGTACAGTGACTTCATGATGTTCATGGACCAAGACGTGGGGATAAAACGAGAGTTCTTCGTGATCGAAACGGAAGAGCCCTTCAAAAAGCTCACGCTCACGGCGGCGCACCTGCTCTTCGTTCTCAGCAACGCGACGGATCGCGTCCCTGAGGTGACGGCCACTTTCGCGAGCGAAGTGAAACCGGGACAGAAGGTGTTTATCGTTAATGACTTGCGCACAACGCTGAGGGCCGTGCCAGTGAGAACGGTTTACGTGGAAGAATACGAGGGCTCGTATGCGCCAGTGACCACGCAAGGAACCATAGTAGTCGACGACGTGTTGGCATCGTGCTACGCGGTGATAGAAGACCATGGATGGGCACATTGGGCATTTGCGCCTGTGAGGCTTGGCTATACAATGGCGTCGTTTTTACTTCCGAGACCAAACTCGTCGAATGACACCTTTCATGCGGATGGCGTCCATTGGTACCCAAAGATGTTATATAAAATAGGAAGGTGGGTGCTGGGACGTAACTCACTTCACCCACTAGGGGTGTTAAATAACCCAAGTTGAAGCCGCCAGCATCGAATGATGACGTGATATACTTGACGGCGTATGAGCGTAATGTGTAAACGCAGACAACATCTGAGGGATTTTCGAGACATTTAAAAAGAACAAGTGGACTTAAACGAGCCTTACAACGATTTCACTTTTGATTGGCGTCGCGGTAATGGATAATCAAATAAGGCACGACCAGCTTATTTTTCTACCTACAGGTGAACTTAAAAGGAAACAAACATGTAAAGGTCCACTCGAGACAATGTAACGTGCCCTGCATACTTGCAACAGACTTATATTTTGGCAGGATTAATATGCTTTTCGGGGGTGGGGCGGGGGCATAAGTTCTATTTTTATACACAAAATTGTACATTGGCATTTTTTGACAAATCGTTACGTGCCGAAACTTATTTCTTTATTTGAAATGCTGTAAGATACGGATATATTATTTTAATTTAAATAATTGAAAAATATTAGTTGTAGGAAATATTGACCTTTAAGTTTAAAAAATGTATTTTTTTTGTTAAATGTCTGGTCGTGAATGTCAGACCGTATGTTCTGTCTAGCCCTTTTTTATTTTTATTTTTATATTTTATTTCGAAAATAGTCTTAAATTCACATTTTGACAACAGATTTTATATGGCTGTACAAAATATTTCTTTTATATATAAAAAATTAACTGCTGTAAAAATGTACTAAAATGTTTTATCAGTATTTTGTATGGAATACGTAGTTTATAGACCTAAAATGCACCATAGTCGCAGTAGCTAAATATCTTTTGAGTTTGTCGTACAATTTAAAACTCAAAAGGAAAAGGTGATATTATTTATGTGTTTGTCAAAATGAGGAACTCGCGTCCGCTACGTGTTTTGGTTTCAGATAAATACACATACGAATATGAAAGTTACTGATCATTTTCAAATTGTAAATTAATCTTTCATGTTTTGATGTCGCAGGTTTTTTTTTTTTTTTTTTTTTTTTGTAGGCCTATTTGTTCTATCTTTTGAGGTGTGCTGGAGCCAGTAATTCCTCTTTTTGAATAAATTTACAGGCCGAAGAATACTCAAGTGTGCGAATGTTCAGTGTTGCGGTTAAAACAAAAAATGCTAAAAATGTTGTCTGTCGAAGTGAGATGTTTTTCTGAAACAGGCGGGACTTTGCAGGACGTTGTCGCATTTCTCTTCGCTTTCAACTACATGGTGTCTACCCGCGAAAAATCAAGACGAGACGTCAAACCGAGGGGCCATTCACGGATTCCTCCTACCCTGCCCCCAAAAATAAATAGACAGATTCAAGAGGTTTGTCGTTGTTTGAGTAAATCTGCTTGGATATCTTGGATATAGAAAAAAAATAACCTTCTGGGAATTGAGTTTAAAAAAAAATAAAGCATCTATCCGTGGAAAATACCAAACAAATGTGGTGTGTTTTATCAGAATTTCATTTAAATGTCAAATGTACATCTGCATGCTGTTTGGGCAATTCCCTGATGTTACCTAAAGGCAAATTTCTTTGTAATCATTTAACGAACTATAGACAGGTCAACGACAGGTAGACTTGACACAAACTGTAATCCGATTTTATTATAGCGAAACATTTTTTAAAAGGGGAATCAACACGTGGTGTGTGAGCGCCATCTTCGGGCGTATTTGTCACAACGGTGTCCGACGAAAGTGATTCTTTTCGTTTTATACCGCGTCGTCAAGGCCGTTAATGTGCCTCGCAGAGGCCCACGTTAATTTTCAACAGACACTAAACAGCTTAAATGAATCGCCTGCATATGCCAACGAGGCTCTCTTTCTCTAATCCATTTACGAATGTTTCACATAGACATTTTCCCCCCTTGGATTTTAGACAATTTTTTTTATTCATGTGATTTATAAATGATGCTATAAACATTTTTACTAAACCATTAATTTTAATATGGAATATAAAAAAGAAAGGGTATTGTCATAAACCAAAAAATAAAAAATAAGTGTCAATATCTTCTTGTAATCATTTTGTTTCCCTTCTTGATACAATTGGACATATGTCTAATGGCAGTTGGTCTAACAGATGTCATTGGCGAATCTAATGAGTACATGGCATCATCCAATCAATAACTAAAAAGTAATTTGCTTCTGCCCACTGGGGAGGGACGAGTGAGGCCCTGAAAAGGGGGGTGGGTGGCACAGCACTCACACTCCTGCTTCATCTGATGAGCCAATCAAAACCACACATTGTGCATTGTGGGAAATATAGGCATAGACACCTTGTGCATTGTGGGAAATACATGATTAGACACCTTGTGCATCGTGGAAAATATAGGCATAGACACCTTGTGCATTGAAGGAAACGTAGGCATGGTTCTCCTCTCCGCTCAGGATATGTCCAACCAAATTATAGAACTGGAATTCCTATTTTAGAGGCTTAGGTAAGTACTTTTAGTACTTTTAGTAGATTTAAATCCCAGAGGCGGATAAACAATATGGTTGCAGAAAGCAAAAAGATATGTAATCTTTCCATTTCATATTTTGTCCCCTCTCCCCTATTTGATTTGGCATCAAAAAAAGTTAGACAGTTTAGTTTAAAGTCAGGTAAACCGTTACCATCAGAAGGTGGCCTTTAAAATCTTATCACTTTGTTGCATCACAATGGTAATAAAGTGAGATAGCAACACTATGCTAAAAGAGAGTGACACAACACTAACAAAGCTAGAGTGACACAACACTAATGTAGAGAGTGACACAACACTAACAAAGCTAGAGTGACACAACACTAATGTAGAGAGAGTGACACAACACTAACAAAGCTAGAGTGACACAACACTAATGTAGAGAGAGTGACACAACACTAACAAAGCT
>JAOYSI010000026.1:1402212-1417238 GCA_025775065.1 Hiodon alosoides | reverse complement strand
AAACAGAACTTCTCTCAGGAACATAACGCATATATAAGAAGAACAAAACAAATCCTGTGACAAAACAGAACTTCTCTCAGGAACATAACGCATATATAAGAAGAACAAAACAAATCCTGTGACAAAACAGAACTTCTCTTTTTGCTCTGATTAAATAAGACAATTTTCAGGAGCAACAATGGAGTTACGTCGTCATCCAGCGGTGCAAATGGCTGAAGTGTCAAACTCCAGTCCTCAGGGGCGTCGGAGTCTGCTGTCTGCTTACACCGCTGGGCCATCGGGCACAGGCGAGTTACAGACTACCACAGAAGGGCTGATGTGCACAAGTGTGTGCACAAGCAGTGCGGTACAAGTAATCAGGTTTGTAACCAGAACATTGTCGGTTCGGATCCCAGCACGGCTGCACCTTGAGTAAGGGCAAATTAGGCTAAAAATGTCTGAATATATTGCCGTCTAAAGGGGCACAAAGTATAAAATTTCTAACCCGCCGTTCTCGAGCAGCAATGAAAGCGTTAACCCATCTCACAGTAAATGGCAGTGATAACATCAGCCTTTCCGTGCGGAGGAGACAACTGACAGCGAGAGGTGAACCAAGATGACCTACCTGAATCGGCCCCACTGACATCAGCAGCTTTTTCAGCTGGACGTCGACGCTTGATGAAAAAAGCCCTTCATCCGTCACACCGCGCAGGCCAAAGCTCGTCCTGCCGCCCAGGGGCCATCGGGGCCCCAGCCCATCTGGCCCCCGCCACCGGGCGCCTGCATCACAACCTGCCGCGGGCCCAAAGGAGAGCGTGTTTGCCCTTCCACCGTCCAGCGGGTTCTCAATACCACAAACTCACAGTCGGGATTTTAGGCTACTCCACTGTAATGTGCACCATGTAAAAACACACCATTACAAACACCTCACCCTCCCTGTCAAAACACATTTAGTCAAAACCAACAACTGTGCATCCTTCACCCCACCTCCACTAAAAGCCGATCTACATTTCTTCATATAATATAATATAATATATATAATACAAGTCAAATATGAATTATTAAATAACGGCACAATCCTGAGACAGCGTCCTGCCACGACGTCTGTATCACAATCCTGCGACAGAATCCTGCCACGACGTCTGTATCACAATCCTGCGACAGCGTCCTGCCATGACGTCTGTATCACAATCCTGAGACAGCGTCCTGCCACGACGTCTGTATCACAATCCTGCGACATCGTCCTGCCACGACGTCTGTATCACAATCCTGCGACATCGTCCTGCCACGACGTCTGTATCACAATCCTGCGACATCGTCCTGCCACGACGTCTATATCACAATCCTGCGACATCGTCCCTCCATGTCGTCCTGTCCGTGTTACAAACCTGCCACATCGTCCACTCGAGTCACAAACTTGTCACTGTTCCAGTAAAAGGACCTGTCAGGGTACTTTCTAATGTACATTTTTTCACTCAGGAAAATACATGTACTAAAACTTATATGAACCAATGCCTGGATGAGGCTGGACCAAAAGTCTCCAATTAAAGATGTATTTTAGCACAGACCCGCTAAAGACCCACAGCGTGGGGTAATGTGACGAGTGCCCCACTGTGGGCCGTCCCGTGAGAGGCCGTTAACTGACCCTGCTGGGCTGCTGCTGGTTAGACTGGTTCCGCTGAGGGGGGTTGTGGTACTGGTTCTCCTGGTGGTCAAGCCGGAGGTGCTGGATGCGGTACTGGTTCTCCTGGTGGTCAAGCCGGTGATGGGGATTGCGGTACTGGTTCTGCTGCAACCCGACCCAGCCCATCAGCGGTACCTGGCAGACCGGCAGCTGCTGGGGTGTCTGGTGCTTTGCGGCGGGGCTGCCACACCCCTCTCTGAAGTCGAACATGGGTCAAGCACCCCGAGAGTAAAACACTCCTCCCAAAACCCAAGCGCTCAAGGTGACCTCCTACACTGGGCCGGTTCCCAATACAAGATGTTTTTAATAGGGTGAACACCACTACTGACTGAATGAAAAAGCGTAGCATTGTTTTACTGAACGGAGTCTAGTGTCTACTGTCTGCTGTTGGCACTACTGCTTAAACAGTGACCAAAGCCACGGAGGTCCCACAAACCAAGCTTAAGCGTGAGCTAAGAGGTGAGGATCTCTGCTTCGACTCGCACCGTTGGAGGGTCAACTCTTGGCCCAGGTTAGCAGCAGCTGTCGTTCTTGATTCACGTCCCGCAGCAGCACAATCCGACCACTCAGCAAAGAAGGTTTATTATAGCAATGCCGAGTACATTTCCCACCCCCAGCTGTCTCTGTGAGCCGATGTCCTCGCGACCTTGCTACCAGGCATGGTTCCTCCTACGTCCCTACTGTGAGGTCCTCCCCTCTGTGAGCACAAACAGAGGGCCGCTCACTAGCCAACACCACACCTGGCACCGGCCTGGCGGCCAGGTCACACGGGTCGCTCGTTTCAGGGCTGGGCAGGGTCGCCGTACCCTTTTACACGTTGTCCCGATTAAAGCCCCACCGAGGCTCGTAACAGAGTAAACCAACAGCTTTCTGACTGAGGCTGAGCAGTAGATATCGTTATGAACACGGTTTAGTTCCGTTTGAAGAGGGCAGCGTGATTGTTTTAAGACCACGACCCTTTGTGACAAACGGGTAGATTTGTAACCCTCAATTTACACCACCATCAAGTCGAAGAAAAAACATTTTTTAAGCAGGAAAGTCCCTAAGAGCTCGAACGCAAAGCTGAAAGATCAGCCGTGTCAAACACATGGCCGGTGAGAGAACGTATCTTATTTCCATTCCTTGGACCGAGCAGTTGGAGATACCATCATCCTGCATTCAGCGTCGCACCAACATGGATTAATCCCTCTCCAAAGAAACGGCCATCCTTGATTACACCAATCAAGCACTGAGCGGTTTTACGTGGAGAGAGAGCAGACACATGCTTTGTGCTCTAGTTAACCTACATTATCCCTGATGAAAAATTAATTTCCCTTATCTGTGGCTAAGCTCCGGAATCCAAATCCGCCGAGCGGGCAGCCCCTTCTTTCCCAGGTATTATGGAGCACCTCGGCGGAAAGATTAATTGCACGTCTTGGAGTGACATCAATTTCTGCACACCTGAAAGATGTTTGATAGCGAGCGGAGAGGAGAGAGGGCAGATAACATTGTCAGGCGGGCGAGAGTGACAGTGGGACAATGGCCAGGGAACGCATCCTGTGAATCTCCTTTTCAGAACGGGAGCCACGGTTTCCCCCTCGAACGGAATGGCCATTGATCCCGCCCGTCTGCGGATATACTCCACGGGCTCCTCTCGCCAATCATATTAAGACTGACACCGTGTTATCTTCATCGACCCCCCCTGGCTGATAGCAGCGGGCTGACGCACAGAGATGGAGTCCAACCCGCATGCTAAACCTCTCCACCACTTTCAAGACTTTAATGGGAGTACGCAGGAGTTGGAGTCAGTCATTCGAACGAAAATCCTACTTAAAAAAGGGGAAACGCACCGACACCTTTCACTCGTCAATGGGGCCATTAAACCGTCCATTAAAACACTATGAACTTCACGTTACAGTCACTAAGGATGTGTGAAACATCTTTCTGTTCTTCACACCTATCAAGGGTGATCACACCACGTGCCACATAGACAGCACGGTGAGGTTAAAGATGCATTAGAGGATAAGAAAGAAGACCAACTAATCTCACCCTATACCTTATAGCCCAAACACTTTAGACAAGAGTAAAGTCTTTAAGCATCATTTAAGCATTGACAACATTTGAAAACATTAAACATTTAGCAAAGATGAGTGGAATCTAGGAAACCACAATGGTGATAGAGACCTTGTTTTTGAGAACAGATTTGTGGCTCGTGAAACGGGAAGACAACCCTGTAAGCATGAGGGCCACCTGAGTGGCACTCAGAACCCTTTAAAGAAAACAAAGCAACTTACTTCTCCACCCAGAAGTAGCACCACCCTGATTTTGGGAGAGACGCGTGCCACGTCGCTGCCAGCCCTTTGCATCGCTGTCCTTTTCACTCCGGGTTTCTGGTCCTGAGGCCGAGCCTGTCCTGGCAGCCCCCCAGCGCGTCCTCCCCGGACCCGGGTTTCCCCCCCTGCTGGGTCTGAGAACCGAGCCTCCGCCCCGCCCCTCCTCGGTGGAGGGACATCCTGCCGAAGGAAGCATAGGGGCAGCGCGCCGGAGAAACCGATGCCATTGGCTGGCAGGCTCTGCATCCCAGGAAGTCGCTGATCCTGCTGTTGCAGGTGCTGGCCAGCAGGGGGCACTGCCTGGTGCCGGTTGGCCAGTGGATCCAGCAGCTCCCCTCCGGGCACCGGCCTGCTGCTCCTTCCTCCGCCGCTTCTGCTCCTCCACCTTCAGCCGGTACTGCCGCGTCTCCTCGTCCTCCTCGGGATCCTTCCGACAAGACAAAACCAACCGTAAACCGCTCAGCGTAGGCCAGGCCTGAGAAGAGCGACAGTGCATGTTTTATATATATATATATTTATATATATTTATATTTATATTTATTACATTTTTTCTGATCTATTCCTTATATTTTCTTAAAAACTCCATCTTATAGCAGACTGGGAAGAGAAGGGTCACTTTTAATGTCTGAAAATCCAAGAGAAGAATAAAGTCGGCGTAAATTCGATTGGAGGAGAGAAGCCTGCTGATCCTGATCTCTGCGACTGGTGGTGGCATTGATTAGAGCAGCACCATCCGTAATAACTCCGGCTGGGCGTATTGATTTTCCCAAGCACATTGTCAGCGGCCTATCTCCTTTCTGACCTAATAATTGGGTCTAATGAACAGCTCTGGGCTAGGTCTGCGTGACCCTGAGAAGACCTTGAGAATCTGAAAGCACGCCTGAAGGTCTCACTCGGTGGGAGGGCTGTAACAACCGTATACAAGACAAAACCAGCAACAGAACCTCGTTATGTTTAATTCCCTTTTATGACCCATCGTTCAATCCTGAAATCAACAATTAACTTTGCATGATGTTTTTCTGTTTACACATGATCATCCCTGGCAGGGAGTGGGTCTCTCTGTTTTCACTGAAACGGAAACGGTTTCCTGCAGCAAGGCCAGGTTCCTCCGATGAAGGACTGAGCTCCGACTGGGCCTTTTGGGGGGGGTGGTTCGGGCGCCGTGATCGGGGGCTCCTCCTTCCTCTCCATTGACCTGGGCTCACGCTTGGAGACCGGTGTCCTGCTGACGATTGGCCTCACCTGCACGGTGGGTGTAGCTGTTGAGCAGGCGTGGCCCACACAGATGTTGACCATGGCGGAGCAGAGGGGGGGTGGGGGCCTGCTCCTCAACGGCAGACATGGGTGCATCAGGTGGAGGAGGAGGAGGAGGAGGAGGAGGGGAGACGGATGTCAAAATTCTTCTTCACCGAACCCCGCACGTTGCCATAGCAGCGCTCACCATTCCGGCCGTGATATGAGCAGTCTGCGGGGGGGGGGGGGGGGGGGTCTGTGCCTGGGTTGAAAGCTGAGGCTGAGGCCGGACGCTCTGCCGCTGAGTGTGGAAAGTGTGGAGGTGGTGGTGTGGTTGGTGAGGGTGGAGAGGCAGGTGCTGAGATGGAGTCTGAGAAGGGGTGGGCTGATGAACCAAACACAAGCAGAGACCAATCAAGGAGCATAGACGCTTGGGATGGCGTTGGGATGGCGTTAAAATTCTCTGTTTGTTTTCATAATAAAACCAAATCTAAACCGCTTCATCCTCCTTGTCCATGAGTTTGTGGACTATTGACCTCAAAACCGGGCCAGACGGGCATGTCGGTGATGCATACCAAACACTAGAGGGCAGCGTAGCCTGTAAGACCACAACAAGCCCATCTTCTGTTAACTACATGATACATTCCATACCATGGACGCTATTCAAACTCTGGGTAATCTAGCACACACCTAGGTGTGCCTGTGTATGCGAGTGTGTATTCCAGGTGGTACGGGAATGCCAAACTGTAGGTCTGGGGGAGGGAAGGGCTGCCCCAGTGGGACCAGGTTCCGGGGGTTGGGAGGCGACGGTGCCTGTAGCGGGCCCCTGCTGGAACATGGCAGGCTGTCCTGTGGGACCCTGGCCAGGGGGAAGCTGGCTGCGTCCCACGAGCGGGGCTGCGATCGGCTGTCCAGGAAACCTTCGCTTGGAAAACAAAACGGAGCGCGTAGGGAAAGCTACGCTTGATGAATTCCTAAAATATTCCCGTCTCCAGACATTGTGCTGTACTAGTACAACATATGCTGGGTTTTTACGTATAAATACCAAAGACTGTGGAAAGGTTTGATTAAACGGGTTCGGAGGAGTCACACTTTGGCTGACCACGTGGCCTTCCCGTGTTCAGAAACATGGATTTCAGCTCTGAGGAGTGGAGAGGTGTGGAGTGGTGTGTGGAACAGAGCAGACTGTGGGGATCTAGTCTCACCGTGAGACGGTCACTAGGACGGTCTCCAGGAGCAGCAAAGGACCCCCCCCCAGGGGTCAGGGGTGGGGTATGAAGTCCCGAGCACCTGCTGTGGACCCTCTGCCGGACCCTGAAGAGAAGTGTGCACGTCATACAGCGCTCACAAGCCGCATTTCCACAGCGGGGTTCTGCTTCCGCCTTAAACGGCTTCAGCCAGTTTCCCTCTGGCCAACTCAGCCCTCGCGCTCTCTGGGTAAAAAAAAAAAAAGGTCCTACGTGCGACTCCCGTAACAGTGCACACACTAATTCCTTTATCAAATGGGTTTTCAGTTCTCAGGAGCCTGGAGGAGAGGCAGGGCAGAGTGTTGTGTCCACTCTACATCCCAGACAACCATCTACAACTTTGATGAGGCAGAGAATGATGCAGGGCAGGACTGAGGCCTTTCCCTCTGTCAGAGTGAATATTCAGTGGTGGTAATGCAGGTGGACACCCCTTACATTATTGCGTCTGATAGCATGACAATGCATGATTATCACGATTAATCAGATGGCCACCGACAAGTGGAAGTTGCAGGCAATTCTGTCCCCTGCCTTAAAAAGCCTTCCAGAGCTTTGAAAACCGGACAGCTGGGAAACTCGAGACTTCGTCTGGTGTAGTCGCAATGAGCCGCTTGTGCCCTCTCCATCAGGAGTCCGCCGCGATCAAAGACCTCCAAGATCCTGTTGGGAACGCCGGGAACATTTGGCAGGAAAAGAGTGATGTTGTTACGGCTAGCGGCCTTTAAATGCACGCACATACACACACAGACACACAGACACACGCACACACACGCACACACGCACACAGACACACAGACACGCAGACACACACACACACACACACAGACATTCTCCCAGGATTTGTCAGTCCCCCACACCTGATGCCCAGCCACAGTTCACTGGTGGAAGCCACTCCAAAAAGACACACCATTTAGCAAACCATTTCCAGCGCAGTAATCACTTTACAAAGCTGACCAGGCCGCCGTCACAGTTTCCCATCACCGCGCTGCCGTCACATTCCACAAACTGTTTACAAGCTACGCTTAAATTCTGCCCCATAAGAAGAGTCACACTCATCTTTCAGTTTGGGTGTAAAGACAAACTGAGAACACATAAAGCCTTTTCTATAAAGGCTTCACCTCTTGGACGAGTGCGTGGTTGGCAATGCCCACCGTTTTCTGTGCCAACCTCTGACTCCCCATCCATGAAGCTTTGATTAAGCTGCTGGCTCCCCTTCACCACCCCCAGCCCCGCCCCCAGCCCCTCTACCCCAGAACCCATCAGTGTCTAAAGCTCATATCAAACATTACCAGTTGTGCACACTCCTATCAGTGTTTACAGATTCTCCAGCACTGTTTACTAGGATGGACAGCTAATTGGAAGGAAAATACTTCCCAATAAAGACGCGTTGCCATGGAGAGAGAAGCAGCTGGCGCTTACCGGGAGTCCCTGGGGGTCCACAGCAGGCCCGGCCCGGCCCGATTCTCAGCCATCACCACAGGCACTGCGATGAGACTGGCACTGCGATGAGATGGTAGAGCCCAAGGGCACTGCAATGAGACGGGCACCACAACGTGACGGGCACTGCAACGAGACGGGCACCGCAATGGGCACCGCAACGAGACAGGCACCGCAACGGGCACCGCAACGAGACGGGCACCGCAACGAGACGGGCACCGCAATGAGATGGGCACCAAAACGAGACGGACACCGCAACGGGCACCGCAATGAGACAGGCACCACAACGAGATGGGCACTGCAACAAGACGGGCACCGCAACGGGCACCGCAACGAGACAGGCACCGCAACGGGCACTGTAACGAGACGGGCACCACAACGAGACGGGCACCACAACGAGACGGGCACTGCAACGGGCACCACAACAAGATAGGCACCGTAACGGGCACCGCAACGAGACGGGCACCGCAACAGGCACCACAATGAGACGGGCAACGCAACGGGCACCGCAACGAGACGGGCACCGCAACGAGACGTGCACCACAACGAGACGGGCACCACAACGAGACGGGCACCGCAACGGGACGGGCACCGCAACGGGCACCGCAACGGGCACCGCAACAGGACGGGCACCGCAACGGGACGGGCACCGCAACGGGACGGGCACCGCAACGACATGGGCACTGCAACGGGCACCACTATGGGCACCGCAACGAGACAGGCACTGCAACATTACTGTGTGTGGTCCCAGTATTAGAGAACAAATTAGAACCGTAACCAAGTAGAGAGAAAAAAGTCTGAAAACAACACTGACAAATCCGATAAATATATAAAAATAAAGGATCTCCTTTTCAGCGCACTACGACACCACGGCATTACCAATAATAAAATATCTACTGACAGTGTTGTGTAGTCTTTTACTGTATCACTGAGGTTGTATTTCACCCTCCACTGCTCCAACTCACCGGTTGTTCACAATAACCCAGTTGTTCCTTTAACACTGCGGTTCAATAAAAAGGTTGTTAAAAAAAACAATAATTTATTCGTACACCCAAGTGGGCTATGCCACCGGTTATGTCCCAAAAGCTGCTAAAACTACCCACACCAGTCCCGAAAGACTCGGACCGGACAATTGGTACTGGAAACAGCAGCGAGAGGCTCGGAGGCGGGCTTATCTGTGGCATGAGGACAGACCAATAGGAAGAACAGCTTTCCCGATGGGGGAGGAGTCAGGGCCCTGGAAGTACAGGTCCATGTGGGTGTTCGTTGCCTGCGGTGGGAGACTCAGCATCCCAGTCGCGTCAGTCAGGTACGCACGCGGGCATCCCCAGGGGCCAGGGACAACGACCAGGGAGCGCAACACAAAAACGAATAAAAACAAACAAAACCAACACCTGTCATCCCGCATACAAACTAAAACGCTACATTTCATCAAGCTTACACGAAGCTGAGACAACTCTTACTGCGCTCCCCCCCTCTCACTCCCCTAATACGCGACTCTCTCCTCAGCTGTCGGGACGCATTAACGTCAGCGTCCGGGCGAGGGCCGAACCCGCGCGCCGCCGATAATGGCCATGACTCATCACACAGCCGGTGTCAACATGTCCGCCGTAACATCACCGCGGAGACGTGAAGGGGAAGGGACACCAGGCGTGAAGCCCAGAATGCTAATTACAGCGTTCCGCACAGGCCCGTCTCCTGTGACTCGCTGCCACTGACTAACGCGGGCCTGAGCGGCGTGTCGACCCATAGCGGAGGAACTCAAAAAACGGATTCCTCAAAAATCCTTTCCGAGATCAGAGAATCCCCCTGGAAAGGGTGTTGCTTTAACCCAGGATGAAGACGTCTAAAACGCTGCCAGGTCCATCATTCGACCCCACTGGGCCACCGTGCACCCCTCCCGCACCTCGGAACCAGAAGTGGTTCTGCTGTAGGTGAAATTAAGGGTTTTTTTTTTCTTCTTTTACCTCACCCTAAACCATTCAATTAGACGGCCACTAACGACGATTAATGGCAACAATTCTACACATGGTTGAGTCTAGTGAAGGATTCACATTTCCAAAAACTGTTACCGTGCAGCCACACAGACAATTTGTTTAAAAATTACTTTCAGAGTTTCCAAAATCCCCTTGAAAAAAGGTACCGCTTGAGTGCGCAAACTGCCTAAACGAGTGGATTACACGGGCCGCTAGATATTTAATAAAAATCTTTTCTTTTTTTTAAGTGAAAGACACTAAATCCTAAGCAAAGTACAAATGTAATTTCACGTATTGCTCCGGAATGGACTGCAGCCAAGTTATTATTCCTAATCCATGTATCAACAAGGGCAAAAGCAGGAAAGAGTTGGATTAATTGACATTTTGAAACGCAAACTAACGCAGTTCCACAAGGACACACCAGGGGGGCTGGCAGAAGCCCACAGACAAACACGGAAAAATTCATAAAGGTGCCAAGCTCTGCAGGTCCGTGGCTGATATCAACCGTAAATATCACGGAGGATTACATGTAAAGTAGATAAAATAAAGCATTCAACCATTTCGGCTCAGTAAAGGCAGAGGTTTGCAAACAAAAGGCCCCTCAAATCCACGTAGCTAAAGGGTGCACGGAGCATTGACCGTTTCTCCATAATTCATGTCGTAAAGTCAAATACATTTCTATAGAAACGACAGCGGCGCCAGTGCCGGCGGCATTTCTGACCGGACCCCACCCCTTGGGTCCCACACATTTCAACGGCTCGTGGGCGGAGCACTGAAGGGGCGTGGTCCACACATTTAAACGGCTCGTGGGCGGAGCACTGAAGGGGCGTGGTCCACACATTTTAAGGAGCGTTAATTAAAGTAAATCTTGCCGTTCTTCGCCTGCATTCCAGCGTGCGGCGGGGGCAATGAGGAGCCTCTTCTCATTTCCCTGGCCTCCACCTCACCCCCCTGCGTCTCCAGCCCAGAAGCCTCTCCCTCCAAACCTGGCCCTGCCTCCGCTGTCGTTCTCCGGTCTCCGCCGATCAAATAGACGTTCGGGTCATCAGCTCATTTATTCCCACAGATCTTGCCTGATAGCTTTCAATACGGTTAGGTGCCCCCCCGCCAAAACCCCTAAAATCACAGGGGGAAACACCAGGCTGAAGACAGCAAGGTTTCTCCATGTTCCTAACATAAAAAAAAAATCCTTCACAGACAGTTCATACTCGGACTCAGCAATTACTCCCCCTGCACTGAGTGTCAACATTAATTTTACCACGCTCTCTAACAAAATGGTTTCAGACGACATTTTCAATCAGTCAGAAAAAGCATTTTCTTTCTGTGGAAATAAGCTGTCACATAAGGTCACCAAATGTCGACACAATGGAAATTGCATTTGTTACTTTAGCTGAAATGTCAATTGCCTTGTAAATCCTTCGCTCCTTACAAGATTTCACACTTTTCAAGTTGCTTTTTCCTTTTTTATATACATTATAGATCTCGTTTGGGTCATTCCTTTTGCTCAGAATTAACGAACATTAAGTCATTCAAAGTTCTTTATGGCCAATTAACTCATAATGTTAAATTGTTTATGTGATTGCTGAATGTAATAAGGTTTCAATAACCATACATTAAGCTCCACAATTAAAAGTAAGTATTTTAGGATCCACAGGATGTATAAGTGCTATAAGCCCTTACATAATTGAGCAGTAAATCATTTTGATCTCAGTAGCTCGGTTGTAATGCAATTCGACTGCTAGAATTACCCAAAACGAAATGGGCTTCTGTCACCCAGCAACAAGCCCGACGGGCCTCTGTCACCCAGCAAAAAGCCGTCTGACAGGGGGTCCTGCTGGTCCAAAACTTTTACGCTGTCATTTTTTTTTTTTTTACCCAGATGTATACGTTTGTGTTTTATGATCCACTTCTACGCGGTGCGGGTGCTAACGACCGTGGTGCCCCGTGGCACAGGCTTACCTCCACCTGCTCCTCCAGCTCCTGCTCCTCCTTCAGCCCGCACCTGCACCTCCATCGTCGCCTGCCAGATGCTGTAATCACCATCGTCGCCCTGGAACCACAGGCCCAAACCCAAACACACCAAAACCACAAACATGTTAGGCTTCCGAAGAGGAACCCCTGAAACATGAAGGTTTTCTGGACAGATCGCTCCCTTAGGGAAAAAAACGGCTTAATTCAGCCAAGTCCGGTCAGTCAAACCGGCAGAGTGTTCTCGCACACGAATACATTAGTACCGTTGTGTATCGCTGATGAGAAGGTCAAACGTTTGTTTTGAGTGTAAACAAAAAAAAACAAAAAAAAAACAAAACCATACATCTTTCTCACAAGTGCACCATGGGAGACGTCACGCCGACACCAATGGGTTAATCTCTTTCCCCCCCTTCCCTGCGAGGTTACGTAAAACAACACGGACAAGCGCATCAATCATTTCCAGCACATTTAAACCTTACAGGTATCTTTAAAAAGGTCAATAATCTTTTCACCTCGGCAGGCCTTTATCAGATTTCGTGGGAAGCCCAGATAAAAGCAGTCTCTTTAACCACCCCCGACAATTGGCAGCACATCAGCCGCACACAAAGCGGCCCTCTCCCACCACAACGCCACCCTCAAGGTCACAAACGGCTCAGCTCACGACCGACAGCAGAGCATTACCCAGCGCCAAACAAGCTGTCAACGCAAACTTTGTCAGAGAGCCGATAAATACCCTGGCAGGGAGTGATAATGGATCTAATTTCACCCCCTCCCTGGGGACCCAAAGAGATTTGAAAACTGCCCATACGGCCCCCTCCCCCCACCACCCAGGGATCAGACCTTATCTTTGGAAGGTACAATAGAGAGGACTTACTTGAAATGCATCCTCTGAAGGGTCATTGATTTGGATGTCCAGAACGTCGTCCGGGTACAATTCCCCATTGGCGTGTCCTCCGCGGTATCCCGCCAGGTCCTCCTCGCGGCCTGCTTCACATGGGTCCAATTTGGCTTCCTCCTCCTCTTCGTGGCCTACTTACGTACGGATCCAAGCAGGTCACCTCCACCTCCTCCTCCGCCTCAGCTTCATACCGATCCGCACAGATCACCTCCTCCACCTCCTCCTCCGCCTCAGCTTCATACCGATCCGCACAGATCACCTCCTCCTCCTCCTCCTCCTCCTCCTCAGCTTCATACCGATCTGCGCAGATCACCTCCTCCTCTTCGTGGCCTACTTCGTACGGATCCGTGCAGATCACCTCCTCCTCTTCGTGGCCTACTTACGTACGGATCCGTGCAGATCACCTCCTCCTCCTCCTCCTCCTCAGCTCCATCTGGATCCGCGCAGGTGTAGTGTGCACCTCCTTGTGTGTGTTAGGCAAGGTTAAAGGATGAGCCCAGGACAGCCGTACAATTATTATCTTCATCATTAATCCTGCCAATTAGTCAAAATTCTGAAAATAAAGGTGTTCACATCACAACCAATGAGGCTGGAGGAAAAGTTTAATACCGTCTTTGCTGTGCTGATCATAAAACACATTTTACCTCCGACTCCGATTCTCAGGACCATTTCCACCTGGCAATTTAGAAGTCTTTGCCCATGATGACCCATGAGAGGGTACGCTGAAAGGTTTAATTATTACCAGGAGAAAAAATAAATTGGGTACCCAAAGCTTTTGGCTGTTGCCATGACAATACGGGTACACTGACCTTTGCCCATGACAAACAAAATCTCCTCTGGGCACAAAAGTCAGACAAGCAAACAGAAGTTTACTGTAACGCAGCACAGTATAATTTGAGTGTCAGATGTAGATACCCTCTGCCACACCTCTATTCCCCGCAGCCCGGTCTGTGGCATGCATCTTACAGTCACTGCTGATTCAACACCCCGCCGTACCTTACGGTCTACGCTGGTCCCTGTTTACCCCGTTGGACGCCACTGCGGCTAGGCTGCATTCCACGGCAGGTAAATCAGGACAAATTCCCCTGTGGAGAAACAATCTGTCATCGGTTCCCTGTGAGACGGAACCCCGTCAGGCCAGGCCCAGACAGACACAGACAGGGGTCTCACTTCAGCCCGCATCTGAGACGGCAAAAGGCTGCCACCTAACATCCTTCAACGGCTCGCTACAAACACGCCCGAGAAGGCGCTCGCTAGACCGTGTTCAAACAGGAGAGGTGATGTCGTGTAGAAAGGCTAGCAAACAGGCTGGCGAATCACACCAGTGGCTCACCACATGTTAGAGAGCAGGACCTTCCATGACCTACGGCAAGAGGATCGCGAACGCTGGCACCATCCGCCCGCCCGCCCGCCAGCCCGCCCGCCTGGCTGGGGGGGCGAGGACAGTGCAACGGAGCACGTGCGACTGCCAGACTGGAAATGTTCCCTCAAGCGTGTAAGGAAGAATCTCACCTTTCTGGATGTAAGCCAATCGTCGTCAAGCAGGTCACCTTCCAGATCACTTTCGGGGAGAATTCAAGCAAAGACAGGAAAGTTTAGGCTGCTTATCCTCTGCTCCAGTAAAAATACATATAAACAGTGCTTGGGTTCAAATCAACACAAATGTAATATTTTAAATTACAGTAGTTTCCAGACATCAAGCTGATAAAAGCATTGATAGGAATTAGACACATTAGAGAGACATTAGAGACATTTACAACACTTCCAAATGAATACCGAGACCTCAAATATTGAGGACAAAGCAAAGACATGCCAAAAGTATCAGCTAATGTTCCCACTCACAGTCACAAATGCTCACGGTAGCTAAAGTTCACACTCACAGCCGCTAATGCTCAGAGTAGCTAACGTTCACACTCACGGTAGCTAATGTTCACACTCACCGTCGCAAATGCTCAGAGTAGATAACGTTCACAGTTACAGCCACTAATGCTCACGGTAGAACCCGTTCACAGTCACAAATTCTCACGGTAACCAATGTTCACAGTCACTAATGCCCATGGTTGCCAACGTCCAAACTCACAATCACCACTGCTCATGGTTGCCAACGTCCAAACTCACAATCAACATTGCTCATGGTTGCCAACGTCCACACTCACAATCACCACTGCTCATGGTTGCCAACGTCCACACTCACGATCACCACTGCTCATGGTTACCAACGTCCACACTCACGATCACCACTGCTCATGGTTGCCAACGTCCACACTCACGATCACCACTGCTCATGGTTGC
>JAOYSI010000026.1:1390452-1402112 GCA_025775065.1 Hiodon alosoides | reverse complement strand
AACGTCCACACTCACGATCACCACTGCTCATGGTTGCTAACGTTAACACTAATGCTCACAGTCCCCAATGTTCCCAGTCACCATTGCTCAGACCATCTGGCAGACGGTAACACCCAGTCAGATAATGCTCACAGTCAATGACAATCACGGCCCAATTATTAAATTCCATTCTGGCCTCAGAGAGAATGAGAGAGCTCACTATGCAAGCTGAATTATATTCAAATCGGGCCATTAAACTGGTGCTTACGAGCTTTTAAAAAAAAAAAACAATGAATGAAGTGCAAATTAGACAGCTTGGCCACAGAATACATCAGCACATCTGTGTCTGTCAGCAGGGATCAAACATCCTCACGGGAGGCGTCTTAGCATTGTCTCGTACATAAATGTGACTCTTCACTACTTACAAGTAGTCCAGTTAATCCAATTGTGCAAAAACCAGACATAATAAAAAAAAAAAAAAAAAAACATTTCACATTTATTTCCAAATTCGCAACAGCCCGTTTTCCATGTCTAACTCAGCAAAGCTCACAGGATTTCACACAAAAAGGTGCAAATACACTTGCCCTTCTGACTTTATTGGTTGTCGTTGGATGTAAATAAACACAAAATAATTATTACTCAGTAAGAACAGGCTGGCAAAAACCCCACTAAATACGGGAGAGCAATTAAACTGAGCTAATATAACTAATTGGCGCCTTTAAAGAGAACGGGCGAAGAGTCAGAGGTTAATCCCTGCCGCCTACGGGGGGAAAGGAACATGCCAGCATTGGAGATTAAACCAGACGGCTGACGTGGTTATCTCACCTGTCTAAGTCGCCATCTCCCTTTCGTCTGAGCGACCTCTCAGCGCCCAGCTTGTCACACTCGTCAAACCCGTCTTCAGGAAGACAGGGGAGAGGTGGCGCGGCGGGGTTGCACGTTTAAGCGCGGTTCACCGCCGGTCCTACCGCCACTGGAAGCGACCACCACATCACTACAGAACACGCTCCGCATGCATGGACCGGAGACAAGGCATCATCTGTGCGGCGACGCCCTTCCTTAACAACAGAGTCACAGCCCAGTCCATGTGCTGTCTCATACAGGGCTGCATACGGCCCTTGCCATCATTTCTAGGGTCAAAGTTCAACTTCTGGCTTACGCAGAGGCCATTATTTTCACACATAATTCAATTCAACCTGTAGCAGCAACAGGTTTTAATGTCTGTCTAAAAGTGAAACTGTAGCGGAAACAGGTTGTAATATGTCTGAGTAAAAGTGAAACTGTAGCCAGGCAAAAGCGGGGCACTTCGCACCTGAAGGTTGCAGGTTTGAGTCCCAGGAGTCGAGGTCCTCGAAACTGGTCCAGCAGCGCTGGAGTTTGGGTTTCTGTTTATTTAGACCTGGTTTAAATATGTGGTTTTACGTAGTAAATATACATGTCATTGCGCCGAATTTACGATAAGAAAGTTTTCAAACCATATTATTTTTATTTATTTTTCCAAAGCGATCAGCGTGATTACTGGAAAGATAAGAAACATTAAATGAACGTGACATTTGTATCCTATGTCCTGCTGGCAAGGAAAATGTTAAACTGGTGGCCGATGTTCTGCAGAAACGCAACAAATGGCAAGCTCACATTCAAATATAGCCTACCGTTAAAACTACAGTCCACACATTGGGAATGAACTCGATATACTTTTTAGTCTGCGTACATCTTCATTTGTAAAAGTATTAGCCTAAATGTAACTTTTTTTATTGGATTAGGCCTACTCTTGCAAAATCTGAAAACACTAACTGTGAAAGGGATTAAAAGCTAAACCCTACAAAATAAACACTATGGATTTGGTTACCCCTCTAGATAACATGTGATTTACAGCCGCGGCAGTCTGAGCAGTGCACCGGCACCGGGGAGCGATTCGCCGCAAACTTAAATCCCTTCTCTCCTAATGTGAGCCGTTCAAAACGAAAATCCTGATTTAGCATCAAAAGTACAAGTGATGTATTGTCAAGGCTTAAGAAGCGCCGTTCATCTTTGAGGATTAATATTCTCATTAATTTAAAACTGTTGGATGGGAGTCTGGAGGGGAAACCACTTAGCGTATTTACAGATGTCAGATTATTTTCAGATACACATTGTATTTATTTCTAACCTTCATCCAGGATTATGCAATTGAGATGCAAATGTCTAATTCTTTAAGACATTCGGACAAGGATTTTAGGATTCAGAGACAAGCAGCAAGGCCGATATGTAATTTGAATCAGTTTTTTTCCCCAAAAGGTAGCGGGAAGGGGTATCAGATGAAACCATATGCAATGTATAGTTGTCTGAGATTCCATGCAACAGAGTTTATTACTGGTAATGAAATAACCAGCTGCCTACAATCTTATCATATTTTCACTTAAAAAACTATGTTAACCTGGGCTTCATGGTGCGCTTTCAATTTGAAGGTCCTTTAATAAAATTAAATATCACTAATTGGTTAGTTGGTTTGGACGTTTGGTTGATTGACTCACGTGCATGTTTTGCTAAATAACGCTGAAAATATGCAGGCGTGTGCATTCCGTAAGACTGATGCAGCTGTACGGCAAAACAGTGTGCCCAGCACAGTCGCAGATCTCCTGGCAGTAGGGGTGCAACCTGCCTACATGTTGCAAAGTAATCCCGACGAAGAAACATCAAAGCGATCGGGCCAAAGAAGTATGAGATTTTTACAAAGGTGTCGCTGTTTTGGTGTATTATGCATGTCTTCTCCTTAAAGAGCTTGGATTATACTGTCGTCCCAAAAGACACGCTACACAGGGGTGACTCGCGGTTGTGCTACCCTTAAACTTTGTGATTGACACTCATCCGTCAGTAAGACAGGACCGGATGCTGACGAATACTGCATGCAGTTATGACCAACGTTCCTCGCGGGCTGGCAAACGCCGGCAATCGACGGAAAAGAGCGGGGCCGCAGAACCGTCGTCTCGTTATAGCAGGTTTGTTATGTGGCCCGTGCAACGGAGGAGGGCATTGTAATAGCTTTCCAAGGTCAATGCCCGAAGGCTGAAGGGATAAAGGGGATCAATTGTTGGATCTTTAATTTAAGACAGTGCACGGTTACTTCCCTGGCGTGAGGCAGACAGAGAATTCTGATGTGCTTTGGCGATATAGCCAGAATCAAAGATGTGCCGTTTGTTGATGGAACACACGGCAGTTTTCGGCATGCTTCTAGCTATATAGGTTGATACCTTAATGGGTTTTAAAAGTTGAGCTTATAAAATATTTGGAATCTCATTCCATAACGTGGTTGGAGTTCAAGGTCTTCAGCAAAAGCACAATGTTTTGAAAAGCAGGACTGAACTGCTGGAATAGCCCTGGTTAGCCCCAAGTCCAGGGCACACACCACTTATACTCGCCGTCAGCCAATCGATTGCAGCCCAACCCAGCGCCTGGGCCAATCTTAAGCATGGACCCGCTGGCCACTCTCCTCTGGGCCAAGTCGAGCCAGGAAGCTCTGTTCAGTCCCCTATGTCACAGTGGCTGGAGGATGACATCAGTCCCGTTGACGCATCGTAGGGCGTTTCCCGGACTGTGGCTCTTGATTGCTCCAGGTGCAGCCTCCCAACCTTCTGTGCTCCCTCCCAACTGCAGTCCTGGCTCTTACCTGAAGGGGCGGGAGCAGAGCCCACGTGCCCGTACTGCTGACGAGCCCGGTCCCTCTCGTTGTTCATAATCATCATCTGGTCGTTTGTGCTTACGCCGATGCTGACTTCTCCGAATGCTCAAAACTTGGATCCCAGTCTTTCTGTCATTCCAGGAAACCAGAGGCTGTATTCCCTTTTGGGTGGAGTGTCTTCTGAACTAACCACGAGTGGCACCTGAGCGAGCTCCACGCCTCAGGGCACAATCTGAGGCACCGTGCATAATTAAAGGGTTTATGTCTTTTGCTGTTATCAAACATTATGAATCCTCGGTCTTACATTTCGATAATTGCCTATCCAGAGGATATCTATGAACTCTGGTGTATTCTTCAGATTTGATTAACTGAATCCTGTTAAAATTCATTATAACATCTGAATGCCTTTGATTATAATGCTATTTAAAGAGAAGGCAAGGGACGGCAGGAAGAAATGAAATCAGCCCTATTTTCTTTCATCCCCTGCCTCCGCATTAGCCCCAGATGTGCCTAAACCGACATGCCGCCTAGCAAGACAATGTGTCCAAAACATCCTGGCTTCTTTACTAGAAAAGAACATTTTCCCCAGTAAAGGGGTTTGTTCAACCCATTGATTTACTGCCTCTAAACAAAACGTAGATCAAACGCTTGAACAAGGGGTGTAGATTTTGATCTCGGACAGCCATGAGCTCCTACCAGTCACAATCTCCGCCCCTTAGTAAAGAGCATGGGAGCCCAGTAGGCCCTAATCAATGCACTGTCAACAAACTGTCCAACCACAAAGTACAAACACATGCAAGCACACACAAAACAGCATGCTGGTCTTTCTGTGTCAAACCTAACACAAATAATACGTTTTCAGCATGTACGTTTTTTCCTCCGTTCACCATGGCAACAGTTATGCTGAAAAGATGATAAAGATGATAAAGTATGTTAGGAATAGGTTCCGCAACGCTAAAAATTTTAATTCATGTTCAATTTAAATTCCTTAAAATACTGTATTTTATAGACTTCCAAATCTGCTCTTGAGAAAGAACTGCAGATACTTTACAGCTTTACAGTGATTAGCAGATTAGCACCATCAAATATCAGTGTTCTGTACCTGATTCATCATCACGAGATAAGAATATAAAACATGTCAATAAATAGTCGAGACTGTAGTTAATTAATAAGCAACCACTCATCTAAAACTGAATGGGTGTTTAAAAATAAACGATCCGTTGTGAGATCGTTGAACCGAGGATAAAAGTACGTAGCATGACAATGATAAGACACAGTCCCCCTGTTGGAGATTTTTGGTAATTGCATTTAACACCTAATATGTTACTGTCTAAATAACGCTAGTTATTCAAGTTACTTAGACGTTTATTCTTTCCTAAAAACCACCAAAGATATGAAATATTCATTTAAATAACATTTAAAATAACCACCTTTTAAATATCCACTATACCACAGCCCAACTACCAAAACGAAAATGAAAAAATGAAAAAAAAAATTATCCTCCAGTGTTTTAACAGATTTACCCATATAAAAATTAATTACTGGAAAGTATGATTTCGCCTCAAATCACGGACAAGTTTAAGTGGTTGTAATTTTGGCTCCTCACATGACATCACCTGAGGATCTGGTTTTAATACACCAATGAGAGTTGACATGTTATTTGCATATCCCTTCTCCTACAGCCGTTTGGCCAGGGAAAATGTACATTCTTCATAGATGACAAACTCAGGAGTAGGGTTTGGCAGTGATTAGCAGGAGTCACGTAGGTTGGGCAGTGCCTGACTGGATTGGCTTCCAAAAGAGCGATCTTTGAACGTGTTTTATCTGAAGTTTAATTACAGCGATGATCATGGGCCAGAGCACTTTAGTCCGAACCTGCTTATGTACGCGGTGCAGTTTTCATCGGACTGCATGGAAAATAATGCGAAGGACATGCTAACAGCATGCTAACAGGACTGGCTTTGCTAACAGCTGGATCCTGCGACAAGGTGCCCGTCGACATTGCATCTGGCAGCAAACAATCAGACAACTGGCTAGCTTCTACAGGTGAAGGTCATGTTAACGAGAATGCTAGCTTAATAACTCAGCTGCTAGCAAAACTAGCTAGTCTAGTAAACTACTTTGTGTCAGGCGTCCTAGGTGGAAAAGGCGATGGAAATCATGGGTGTCCGAAACTGACCGATATAGCATTGACTGGTAGAGTTATCGGTGCAGTGGCATCAGTTACACTAGCTTGCACACGTGTGAGGGTTGACTCAGACTCAAATATATATGGCTGCTGCTAGCCATGTGTGTTTTAGTTAAGGTTTTTGTGATGTGTAGCGGTTGGGGGGGGAGAAAGCAGGCACTAGGCACAGTCAGCCTGGACCGGTTTAGTGACATATTTGACACTAACACCAACACCACACCCCCGCCATAATTTTGTCATTTCAATGACTGATGGAAACAAGGGGAAAATAATGATTAAAAAATGGATGATTTAAAAAAAAATTCAAAGTCTGGAAACCTCTTTAACTTCCCCAGCCAATGTGAGAAACCACCTCATGCATATCTCATGCTGGCACGATATACTTTTCTACTATATTTTTAAAGGGATGCTTGCATTGCAAATTCATGGAAAAAACAGCCAAACCTAATGAAGTCCTTGTTTACCTTTCTTTTCTTTTTTTTAAACCTTAAACCGGAAATGCCTCTATAAGAATAAAGACCTCTTAATCTAGGGTAGACCCTCTGATCTGTCAACACTGCACTCTACGCAACCCCTACCCTATTTCAGACAAATGTTCTCAGCAAACACTCAAGTCGTGTATCGATTTCTCCCCTTGTTGCACAGCACATCCGGGTGTTGAAAGTTAACAGCCTCGTCCTTATCATTGGGCAAAGGTTTAACGTCTGTAATGCTATTGGGCTACTCGGTTGTCACTCCACCTTGGTGCTGGTTTCGTCGCTGATCGTGGCAGCTTCACAGACTAGCACGTAAGGGCTCGGTTTCTATCGACAGCTGATGTGAAAATAAGATTATTGTTCGAAATATATAAAGGGGCGTACACGGAGACGCAGACGTTCATGTTTTTATATTTTTACTGAATGTTTGACTGTTGGGCTACGGTTTTTCGAGTCTGTTTTTAGTTTATAACTAGTTGTAACTAGCGTTGAAAAAAGTTTTCCCCGGTCTCTCACCTGACAGGTTTTCAGAAATATACAGGTAAGACAATTGTGAAGCCTTGGACCGTAACCCTTGTCGGTTTGTCATAATAACTAGGCTATAAGCGATGCATTTATCGGTTTCTTACTTGAATACGTAAGTAAGAGTAAAAAACGAGAATAGTTAGACGCAAGGAGCCTACATTAAGATTTTAAAAAGGGGTTAAATTGACCTAGATTCAATAGACGATATTGTCGCTTATTATTACACAATGTTAGAACGACTCATCACTAGTTTAAATAGGCGGAAAGGCTGTAAAAATGTGCTTTTTGTGGCACCCAGATACCCATGTGTCACTTCTTAAAAGCGTTTTAATCATGTTGTAATTGTTTCATTTTTTTATCTTGTCAATTTGCTTTTTCAAAATAGTATACCAGATTTATCTCTAAAACGCTGTAAATAACTAATCCTAAAGTTATTTTCTTTATTTCTGATAATTACTTGCAATTGTGGTCTGTATTTTGCACTTTTGTTAATAACGCTTACGACAGCAGGGTGGAATGATATTGAACAACTACGCTAGTGTGTGGGGGAAAAAAGAAAGTAGTACCTTCCCAAGTAAGAAAGTAATAGATCATTGAAGAAAACTATACAAAAGACGTGCGGTTGCTCAATTGGAGACGCCTATGTCTCTTTGCGCCGCAATAGTGCAAGTCACATCCGCGGTACACCTGCGGTTTGAGTGTGCGTGTAGCGAGTTGACTTTCAGTTCCGCGGTTGTCCGAGCTTGAAATTCCGTGTGTGCTTTATCTTCTACCACATCCATATTATTTTCGTCTGCCGTTGTTCTGCAATAGCCAACAAACATTTGGATCCGTGTCGGAGATTACATTTTTGAACGAGTGTCTGAATTTGAACAGACACCGAATATTTGTATGCACGAGTGCAGAGTCTGTGAATGGTGCGGGGGGATTCAGTTCCATTCACAAATTTTTTGTGGTGGCAACAGTTACCCTGGAGATCTTTGTGAAGCTGGAACCCGAGTAAATTTAAGACGAGCAACATTTTATCACGCATGTTGAAATACACTGTGCAATATCGATGATTAACCATGATTATTGGTTTTTTTTTTTTTTTTTTTAAATATTACATATATATTTTCCCCATCGGAACTGAGGGTCTGTTGTTCGCCCCCTGTGAGTTATAAAGGCAGGTACACCTTCCACTGTTTCATTTCCGGACACCTGAGAGGAACGGGTGGGCTTCAGTTTAAGCTGTTTTCTTTGTCCATCTCTTTCTGTGTTTCCTAGTGGCATTTATCTTTCTGAGATCAGGGGGATCTGGGGATCAGTCTGTTGCCTTGAATCTCAAAAGATTCACACTTTAAGGTAACGGACGTTTCTTTCGTTTCATTTGTAGCGAATGTGCTCATTTGTTTTTAGTTTTTTAGTTTTCTTTAGTTAAATATTCCAATTTGTTGATCACAGAGGGCCGTCTTTTGTGTTTCCAACATTTGAATGCAGCTCTGAGGGTGGCGGTTTTATTAGGTTTATCTGTGAAAATTCAAATGAGAATTGGGACGGGGAGGATCTGTTAAGGTTAAGATCCTTTGTGTGAGTTTCTGTTCGTTTGCACTCCTGACAAAGCTTCCTATTTTCTGCCACGTGGGAAGGACTGACTTGATTCCCAATGTTTCCTTCCCTGCACCATATGGGCCTAATCACTTGATTAGTGGGCACATTAATCCAGGGCATCTAAACATTTAGCAGATTATCCGTTCAGGAGAAACGACATCTGCTACAGCAGTCTGGGTTCGGTGCTCCACCTCGCCTGGGTTTGGTCTTGCCCAGGTTCGACATTCCACTCTCCTGGGTTCGGTCTCGCCCGGGTTCGGTGTTCCGCTCTCTCGGGTTCGGTGCTTGGCCTGGCCTGGGTTTCGGGGCTCCACCTTCCACTCGCCTGGGTTCGGTCTCACCCGGGTTCGACGTTCCGCTCTCCCAGGTTTGGTGCTTGGCCTGGCCCAGGTTCGGCGTTCTGCTCTACTGGGTACGGTGCTCCACCTCGCCCGGGTTCGGCCTCTCCCGGGTTCGACGTTCCGCTCTCCCGGGTTCGGTCTTGTCTGGGTTTCAGACTCAGGCCTGATTCTAATGCAGCCTGTGATCGTGTTGTATCATTACGGTTTATCAGTATGAAAACACTGCTTAACGCGATGAAAGGGGAGTTTTCTCTTCCTGTTGTAGTAACCAATGAGCCACCTGTCTCTTTACCCCAACCATCAAGTTACTGCAAGACTTCAGGGTCTTAAGCCCAAACTGCAATTCGCCAGGCAAATAAAGCAACGTAGTTTGAGCAGATCAAAAGTTTAACGTCGGACGGTTACAGCGTCTAACCCGCCGCGCGCGATAAGAGGCAAAACTGGTAACTGACATGTGGAAGCCGTATCCAGCCTTATTTGAATGCCGAACGGGGGAGGTTTTCCCTGCCTAACGAGTCGCTGTTTCGCACGCAGGCAGCCGATAATGGCGTGGCGCCTTCTCCAGATGGGCCTCGTTTTGGCGGCGGTGTCGGGCTTCGCCGAGACGGCTGGTGGGAAGCGGGACGAGATGCTGTACTGCTCAGGTAAGGAGCGCGTGCGTTTGTCAGAGCGGTGCAGGCGCGAAGGAGGAGGCCTCGGGGCACGTCCTGTTTGAGAAGTGTCCTTGTTGTTGTCTTTTCTTGTTTAAATTGCTTTGCTTTCACCCCTCTGCTTTTTGGCTAAGAACGAGCGTGGTAAACCGCCTCACTGCTCCTCTTAGTATGTTTAATTTGCCTCCGTTTACTGGTAACTTCTACCAGCTGTCACAGTTTCAGGTTTCCCCCACATTGTCCCCCACATGGGGGGGGGGGGGGGGGGTCTTCTTCTGATTTCTTCTTCTGTTTGCCTGTGGAAAGGCTCTACCCAGTGTTAGGTTACTTGTCTGTAGTAAATATGATTCCCCCCATCGGAATTGTCTTTTATTCCAACTGCCGTAACATCCCGTGTAGCTGGAAAAATTCCGCCTTTTTCCGTCTGGTGGTTTATAAAAAAGTAATAAGACTCGAGAGGGTGCGACGTGGCTATAATGTGGCTAAGGCACGTCTTATTGCTTCTTACTTTCGTGTTCACACCACGGGAAACGCAAGGGACTTTAACTTAATGTTAAATTTTAGTTATTACAGTAAACATGTTGCGTCACATTAAAGTAGTCCCCAACAACGGTTGCTCTCCTGTAAACATTGAGACGTTTTAAAATAAGCAATTGGATTGTTTTAGCTCCTCTTGTATTTATTTGGACCAATAAGCCATTAGCTTACATGCAAATGATGTATTCCACAGTGTACGCCAAACCAGTGGTGAATTAAATCTAATATGGGGAGAACTAACCTGAGACCAGGTGTCAGTTTGTCTGTCTGCTTTTTGGTTTGGGAGAAGATGTTTTCATGTTTCTTTCCCTCACGTTTAGGACTTGGGATCGTGTGTCTGCATTCTTCATAAAAATGAGATGAGATGTTTTTGTCCTTTTAGCATGCAGGGCCATTGCAGACGAAATGAATTTCTCCATCAGCCAAGTGGACCCCAAGAAAACGATTCACGTGGGAAGTTTTCGACTCAATCCTGATGGGAGCTTAAAAGAGAACAAGGTAAAACTCTGTCCGCAGCGTTCTGAAACGCAGCCAGGTTGCGGTTTTCGCTCGCAATAAAAACCCCGCCGTTTGTAACAGACCTGCGGCCCACTGCAGCATTGCACCCCTGTGGGTGGGTGCTGATAATTACACTCTGTTCCATTTGATTCATCTTTTCAATAAAAATCAATGTTTGTGCTGCAGTTTCAGCATTGTCCAAGCTATCAACAGAAATGCAGGGTTGTTTCAGGGTTTTCTCAGGGCGAGACGGCTGTCTTTCAGTACTTAGCTTGAGTTTGTGGTGTGATGACACCTTTGAGTCCGCTGTTCCAAAGCTGGCGGCTGTGTTGTTATCCGTCTGTACTTGGACTGAGTTTCCAGCTGTCAGATTTTCAGGTAGATTTTTCTCGTATTAATGACTGTTTTAATTACAAGGAGAGTTGACGCGAGAGGAACCCACATGACGGACCGTCCCCCTGCAGCTGCAGAAAGACTTCCTGCGAAAGTTTCCTGCCAGTGCTGTAGGTCTCGTCTGTGCACGCGTGGAGACCGGATTTGTTGGTGAATTGCGGTTACACCTCGGTTTTGGGTGGGAAGCGCTGGGTGTTTCATCGGTCTTGGCTGACCGCGTGCTCACGGTCTAAACGTTGAGATGGGTTAGGGGCTTGTTAGTCAGTGAAGTCCGAGTGACCCACAATGCCATGCGTTTGTGGAGTGGTGCTCGCTCTCCCCGTCGGCTGTGCTGTCAATCTTCTTTGGATGCTGATTGGTTGGGAATCTCATGGTTTGTTTTCAGGTGCTGCAAGTTTGTAGTTTTATGGAATTGTATCGAGTGTTGGCTCAAGTAAATCATGAATTAATCATTTAAAATGTCGTGGATTCTTAAATTTTAAGAGTTGTTGGGTTTAATTTTCTGCTCAGTGCTATGCTTTTATTGCACCTGTTCACATTTTGATGGATGCAGTTAATTATATCTGTGAAGAATTTTCACGGAAACTTTATTCTCACCAAACGCGTTCATACCCGCGCTTGCCAAATGTCCACCGTGGGGTTTTGAGTGATTCAGGTAAGCTTATTGGCTGTCAACATCTCGGCGTCTTTGCAGGATTTCAGTCACTGATCGCGGTTTGTGAGAGGGGGGGGGGGGGGGGGGGGAAACATTTACAGCGAACTTAATTTGGGCCGGCAGTGTGCTCCCCCGGTGTGGTTATTGCGGGCCCCCCGGCAGGATGGCGC
>JAOYSI010000026.1:1376003-1390442 GCA_025775065.1 Hiodon alosoides | reverse complement strand
CCCCGCGGCCCCCCCCCCCCCGCCGCCGGGCCCCGGGGCCCCGGCCCCCCCCCCCCCCCCCCCCCCAAACAGGTCAAGCGAACTGAATTGGTGCCGGCTCTGAGCTCCCCAGGAGTGGTTCTTGCGGGCCCCCAGGCAGGATGTCTCGGTTTGAGTCCTGCTGAACTTCTCTGATCACATCTGCAACTTTGGTGGCCTTAACCGTCTATCACGTGTCCCATGGGTCACACGTGACTTGCTCTTCAAGGACAGTTCGAGTGACACCGTTAACCGTTGTAATTTGAGGAAAAATGACTTTACCACTGTTGAATATTAATCAAGATCTCTCCGTCCCACGAGCACAAGTGGTTTCTGTGTATTACCGTGTGCTCGGCGTGTACAGGAACACGTTTACAGGAACGCGTTGTGTTCTGTGCATCACCGTGTGTACCGTAACACGTTTACAGGAACGCGTTGTGTTCTGTGCATCACCATGTGCTTGGCGTGTGTACCCGAACACGTGTGCTTGGCGTGTACCGGAACACGTTTATCTCCTCCTCGCCAGGTGGTGCGTCAGTCCTCGTTCACATCACCCGGCTGCTCGGATCCCCGTACGTCTAATTTCAGTTCTCCCAGGACTCAAACGTGCCATTTGTTTTTCCCCAGTCAAAGGGAACTATTAGATCTGATCTGCATATTGTATGAAGGGGAAATCTCGTTAAGAGTATCCCTGAGAGTGGCTTAATTTAAAAAGCGATTGGTAATCGTGGCTCTGGTCTTCATCGTTAGCAACTGTGCTCTGAGTGCTGGATTAACTCACGGGTAGAACTGAAAATTAAATTGTAAGGGAAAAATCCCTGCTTTTTAAATTTTAATTTATAGATACTAGAGATGAATGATGCTGCAATAGACTATTATATATAGATATATGTATATATTTTTTATGTAATATAACAGTATAATATTAATAACAGAGACATTGGCTGTGTCAGTGGGGTCGGGGATATTTCCTCAGCGCAGAGATTCGCTTCTTTTTGTTGCCACACTTTCTGACATGCTGGTGTCGGAACAAGTTAGCGATGCCTGGCGAATGCCCCGTTTTGCAGAGATTTTGTGGGTTCATGTTTACACACCCCAGACCGTTAGAAATGCCTTTTCCTTCCATCACAATGACGGACGTCTCTCTGAGGGGCGCTGAAAGGAGCATTGCCCCCCTGAGACCCCCTTTTCTCTGGGAGGGAGGTGGGAGGTGGGAGGAGGGTGCTGGACGTGCTTTAGTCCTGGGTAAATTCTTCGTTGACAGCTCCTATTCAAAACCCTCAGACTGTTAAGGAGAGGAATTTAATTCTCCTTTTTTCCCCCCATTTTCTGGGATTGCATGATAACGACCAGGCGTCCGAACGGGAGATTTTAGTGTTTGACGGACGTTGCGTCTCCCAGGTGTCCGTAAGGCGAGTTTATATACCCGATGTCAGTCATCAGATGAATGGACAAAAAAAAAAAACTGGACACTTGTTGGAGGAGAGTGCTTTTGCATTGAATTAAAGGATCCTTTGTGACCATGTAGGAACACTGAATTTAGTTTGTTTTGGCCCTCCGGTGGGGTTATTAGTTCCCCGTTGTTGGTGTCTCCAGGACTGCTTCAAAACTGCAGACCTCTAATTGAAACCCTCTTTGGTCCATGCAATCTTTATGTTGAGTGACCAGATGGCAGAGGTGTCGAGAAGCCCCTCTGTGTCAGCGGGCGGGGGGGGGGCAGGGGGCAGGGGTTGCGGCTCGGCTCCCCCATGTCATCGGTGGGACCGGCAGGGTTGGTGCTGTGTCGGAAAGAATACAATGGGGTCGGGGATATATCTACATCGCAGAGATTCAGTTCATCTGCAATTCCGGCTCCCCTTTACCCTTTTGACCAGGGTTGGACACGGAGAAACTTCCTGCTTTGATCAGCGGAGGGTGGAGGGGGAGCGTCCCTTCGGAGGCCAGAGGAGGACCCTCTCCTGTTTACCCTGCACTTGGCTGCTGTTGACTCCCCCTTCCGGAATGAGTGACGTGGGGCAGTGGAGTTGTGCCCCTTGGCCTGTCTAGACGCACCGAGGGGACGCGGCGCACTCTGACCTGTAATGTAGTTGGTTTAGAGGCACAATAATTGGGGGATGGGGGGGCACCGGCATGACCTCGATACCTGGCTCTGTTGCCTCCAGAGCCAGGAAGAATCTGTTTATAGGATTTCCAGGACTTATTTTCTTCAGGATTTACTTCACTCTTCTATGAATAAAAACACCCCCCACATTGGCCTAAGTTCTGCTGCCTTCCTTTGGGTGAACTGCAACGCTCTAATCCAAGTCTGTTTAAACTCGCTTGGTCTGAAGGCTGAAGACCGGTTCTAACCAAGAGGAGGTCATCCGGAATGCAGAACGTGATTTCTCCGTTTTGGTTTCCGTGTGACAGGTTCCCCTGGCGAGGTCTGAGACTCACCTGTCCGAGCTGTTGGAGGAGGTTTGTAACAGCATGACGGACTATGCCCTGTACGTGGACCCGGACACCGAGGAAAAAACGTACAAAAGATTCGCTCCCAGGAGCAACAGCCAAAGTGATTTTCCAGATTTTAAAAATTTTCAATTTGATGGTCCTGAGGGGTCCAACTCCTTGAAATTTGCTGTAAGTATCTTTAAAAATGTGTTTTTAATGTTTAGTTTTAATTTGCGGCTCTTAATTTTAGCATTTACAATTTTTAAGTCACATTTTCTTAAAAGAGGTTAGTATCTGAAAAGGGTACTGTGAGTACAAGCTAAGGGGTGATGTCAATGTATGTGCTTCATATGCAGTTTATATGCAAAACTGAAGGATGTGGAACACAGCTTTGACTCTAATTGGCAAAATACCAGAGTGTTTTGCTGTGTATATTGTGTGTGTGTGTGTGTGTGTGTGTGTGTGTATTCTATTTCTATGTGAGCCCTGTTTCACGAACGAGGTGCTAGTTTAAAAGCACTTGCGTTGTATTGTTGCACCGGGGGGAAAAAAACGGTATCACTTTAGCGTGGTTTCAGGAAGCGAGAGGGGTTGTGATTGTTCCAGAAACAAGCGTGTGACAGAGGTCACTTGGTCCACAATAAGAAGATTCCGTTGTTTAATGGGGTTAGTTGCACACTTGCACACCAATGCATGACCACAGAACTAAACAGTTTCATTTTCAAAATGTCCTATGTAGAAAAGTTTTAACATAAAGAATATATTTAATTCTGTGTCTTCCCTCAGAAAAGATCCAGTCTTGCTTACCAGTATTGAGCAAAGAAACTGAAAACTGCATAGACTAAATAGCGTAAAACTACATTCATCAGGAATGAGTGAATGATCAAATCGTATTACTGGAGAAGTATTTTGCCATTTAGCGTTAATTTAGTCGATGCTCGGTGTGTTTTGGGAATGCCAGAGGGCGCCCCCCCGCAGCTGATCCTCCATGACAATTGGGTCGACGGAGATGTAAAATGGGAGCGGGTTGGAGAGATGCGTGTTAAGATGCTATGTTGTCGGCAGTAGCGCCCATCCTCTCCAGCACCCAAACCGCCTCTACCTTTCTCTCTCTCTCTCTCTGTTCTCGTCTCGCAGTGTGAAAGCATTGTCGAGGAGCACGAAGACGCTATCCTTTCGCTCTTCGCCCGAGGGGCGGACCGCGTGGTCGACAGGTTGTGCGTAGAAGTATCAGGTACCGTCTCGCTTGGTCTGCACATTCCCACCCCCCCAACCACTCCTGCCTTCCTGCTGCTTTCCTATTGCGGGGAACTGTCAGACAGTCACAGCAGACTAAACCCTGCTTGTCTCCCCTCATGAAGCCTTTTCCATGTCTCTCAAATGTAATATCACAAACTACTAAATCGACCTGTGAAATACGGTGGTAAAGACAAGGTGTAAACAGCCGTTAATAAGCCTTCCCGTGCTGTTGTTGGTGTATGATGTGGAAATGTCACTCGGCACGCAACATTCTGGGCGTTTGCCGTTGGGTAGAATCCAAGATGGCCGTCTTCAGAACAGTGTTTTAATATCGCAGTGATAGGATTTTAATGATTCCCCTACTGGCATGTGAGCGAGTTAAAAAAATACGACGATTTATTTGACGCAAAACTTTAAATTCAGATACGCCTGTCGGCAGGGTAATGTATATACATTTTGGGAAAGCATCTCCCTTTGGATATGAAGGGTTGAACTGTGTGTCAAGATCTGTCTAACAAAGCTCTTTATGTTCTCATGTTCAGGTCATTGTAAATCCAGTTTATCCCCACATGGTGAGCTGTAGCTTGATGTGGATTTCTGAAGATGAGGAAGAAACAAACAAACAAATAACCAAAACAAGCAAAAAAAAATAGATGCAAATCTTTTCGGGAAGACTGTGTACTCTATTGATAGCTAGACATGAATAAATATAGCTTCTTTTTTTTTTTAATATATAGAAATTTTGAATAATTTAATAAAGTTTCTTTCTTTTTTTAAAAACATTCCCGTCTTTTTGTATTTTTTTGTTTTGTTTTGCACTACATTTCTGAGGTTGCACGTTTTTACGTTTTAAGACGGACCGCCGTTTTGGAAGTATTCCAAGGCTTCCGGAATACTTGCCCACTTATTTATTTATTGGACGATGAATGGCATAACCGTTCTCTTGCTTATGTGGTATATCCTGGCGTTAGCTTATCTTGTTGCTGTACAGCACGCAGGTGAATTACACTTCGGTCCCAAGGAGGTTTTAAGGAGCTTTTTTTGGTTGGGGTTGTTCTGCCCGGGTCTTTTCAGTTCCTCAGCCTGCCAACATGCGGGTTTGTGTGCAGAGCGATTCCATGGTGTGTGCATACGCTCTTGGTCACAAAATTATCATTATTATTGTTATTATTCTTTTCTTTTAAAATAAAAAAAGTATTTTTTACAATTTTTAAATGGCTTTATTATTAATTTGACAGGCGCTCTTGCTCAGATTGTCTTTGCTGGATAAGATGACACTGGTTTTGTTATTTTTTATTTATTTAAAAAGCAAAAGAAATGGTAAAAGAAATCGATATTGGGAATTTTACTGAGGAAAACTGGTTTCCTTTTCTTACTCATGAGAATACGGTTTAGAAAGTACACCGTTCATACTAATGAGAACACCAGTTAAGTAAGTACACATTCACCGATTTTAAATGACTGCACATACAATTTTAGATTAAACTATTCACTTCAAAATCCACTACAGATATTGCCTCTGTGCAGGACAATTAAGCACTTATCTGTTGTAAATTTGTAAAAGTTTTTTGCCAAATTTTCATTATAAAAATTAACAAACTAAATTACAAATTGTGAAACTGTTGGATATGCGTTTTCAGATTTGATCTTGAAACAATAAAATTAAGTGTAGGTGTGTGTGTTTAGTTTTTAGTATTTAGATTAAGCTATGTATATGATGCCTAAAAATGACAAACAAATATATTGTTAAATTTAACCACCTAAATGAAAAAACGTTACAAAACAAGTATTCAATTTGATACAATAATAGCTATAGTGCACACATTGGCCTTTTAAGAGATGGTACTGCAATACAGGCTTGGGAAACTAGTACAGGTTATTGTTGAATTTATGTCAATATATGTGGGTGGATAGTTGTGGCAGGGAAAATCCTATATTTGCTCTATTTTGTTCTTTTTGTTCCTTGTTCCTGAAATTGTGTAATATTCTCATTGATTTCTGGATACCATGAGTTAAAGTCAAGAGAGCAAAGCTGTTTTTAAATTATTCTAAATACGTGAATGAAGCACAGTGACAGTGATTTAGGAAGTCCACGTTAAAGTTGTTTTTTTTTTTATTCAATTAAAAAAAAACATTAATTTAAAATTTAAATCTTTTTTCTTTTTAACAAATGAATTAGTTTTGTACGCATTCTTGTCAGTGAAAATGAGCAATGTGGTTTGACACTTTACTTTATTCAAAATGCAATTGTTTGGAGTACAGGCTGTGGGTCAACTTGCCCACACCTAATTCATTCAGAAATTCTGAAGTACTGGAAGTTGTGACGTGCAGGCTGTGTCACGGAATTGAAGTGTAGGTTACCATGGTAAATAAAAGTGATGGGGCTGTTTTGGAAGAGGTTGGTGATACACATGAATGGTCTGTTTTGGAAAAGATTGGTGATACATGTGAAGGGGCTGTGTTGGAAGAGATTTGGACTGGTGCAGAACTTTGACCCATAACAGCGTCACTGGGATGAGATTTTGTCAATGGAGCTGTCAGACACCTGGTAAACGTTTAACTCTAAAATCAGACCTCTTTTCCCGGCACTGAATTGTTCAGGACAACCGTAATTGAAGCACCTACAAGTGCCGATTTAAAACTGGATCATTTCAACATTGTTATTCCCATTGTGTTTCTAATATGAGGAATTCACACCATTGGAACTAACTTGAAAACTCTTTTGTATGTATCAGACACAGTCTGATGTAGGCTTGAAAGAGAGAACATTTTTAACAGAAAAGTAGCTGGGATGTGTTGACCCAGCATGCAAAGCGGTTGTCTAATGTTGCAGTCGTCTGTAGCAGGTGGTCGGAAGCCATGTTTGAGGCCTGTTGTTCATTGGACAATTTTCCAGCCAGGTTTGTCCTATAAATGTCAGTCTTTTATTTGTGCAAAACATTAAGAGTTTGCTTGCACTAATATAAACTAAAAAATATAAACAAGATAAATATAACTATTTAAACTTCGTAATTAAACCTTTAACTGCACGTCCAAATATCTGAATCCGTCTGAATCAGATCTGTTCTTTTGCTGAAAGTTATTGTCCTGGTTTGTTTTTGACGTTACTACATGAAAATATATTTATTGAAACGTATTAAAATTGTAAAATGTCTTTTCCCTCAAATTCCTCAATCTTGTTAATAAGCACCAAATTTTTCATTGTGAGCAAAAATCCCTCATTTAGTTTTTACATAGCTGTCTTTACATGCAAATATATTTCACTCATTAAGTGAGTGTATTTGTGTGTGTGCATGTATTTCTGTTATATTACGTCCGCACGCACGCACGCACACACACAGAGACACACACACAGACTTTACTAGTCTTTGGGACTTTGCAGAGATGAGTTTGCCTCCTACTTAGGAATGTGTCTGTTGCCCTTTCTGTGTGTCTGTAGCCATCTCTCTGTGTCCAGGGCTAGAGCTTAAATACATGACAGATCAAGGGTTACCAAGGTGCCGGCAGGGGTCTCGGGTGACAGCACACACTGGACACTAAATACTCATTTCCTATGCGTGTTAGGAGCCCGGGCCCTTTCAGACCCGCTCCCCAACCCAGACATGCTAGCTTTTTTTCCCCTTTTTTTTTTTTTTTATAATGAAACTTTTTGGTAGCATGAGGACTGGTATGTCGGAGGGTTTTTTTCTTGTTTTTTTGTTTTTTTGTCAATAAATAAGTAAACGGCTGAAACTCACCAAGAGCCAACCGGCCGGTGAATCTCTTTCAGAAATGGCAGGAAAGTGGATCCCTTCTACTCAGACAAAGTTCAACCACTGAGCTGTGGCATTAACTTGTATTCTAACAAGATTAAAATATATTTGTCCTGGGGATTAGCATACTTAAATGCCCTTTGCCTTCTCAGTAGTGGCTGTGCGCTTTGATCTGCGTTGCGTGGCAAGAGCCTGGCTTGGGCCCGGCCATCCCAACTCCGAGTGTGAAATTGGCCTGATGTCATCCCTATTCTTCCGCTTCTATATCTTTCCCCAGTTTAATTATATTTCCGCCACAAAGCTCTGCTGCATTGCATATTCAAGTTTGACTAGGAAGTATTTTAAAAACTATGGAAAATAACTCCATGGGGGAGGGGACACGATGGCCTTTTGTGACAGAGGGAGACAAAACTATCTATCTATCTATCTATCTATATATATAATATAAAATATCCTTTTTTTTGTTTTTATAAGCTTTTCTAAAATCTAACTATGGCTCTATTTTCCAACCCTAATTATATTAACATACTTCTGTTCCAGATGTTGTTTTATGTAAGTAAGCATGTTGGTTATACCTGAGAATAGGTTTGAAATCATTTGTTTATTGATAACTGTGTAAAATAGAGAGTAGTCTAAGTTTATAGGGTTTCAGTTGCTGTTCATCCAGTCGCTCTTGAATTAATTAATTGTTGCTTTAATGTGATTATGAAAGTTTGGCGACAAGTAAACGTTACTGGTGAAATAATATAATAGTAACGGTAATGCTCAACACAACCGATTAAAATAAAAACACACACATATATTGCTTAGTTAAATATGTGTGATGTTAAAAATTGGTTCTTTTAATTTAAAAGGTTAATTAAAGGATTGTTGTTCGCGGTCAGGAGAAATGATGGGGCTGGGGGGCGATTTTGCAATGAAAAGTTTGGGGAAAATGCAAACATAATGAGATTCCTTTGAGGAGAGGTTTTGAATTCAGAGGTGCAAGGAGCGTTCGGGGAGAGGAAATGAGCCACCGGCAGCTGTGACGGAAGGCTTTGACCTTCGTCGGGGTCTCCCGGACACAGACTCCCTTTCAGGGGCAGCGTTGAGTGTCTGAGCGGCACCGGCCATTCTGCACCGAGAGCTCATCAAGTCAGTGACCGTTGGGCGTAACTTCCACATACAAGCCGACCAAGAATACAAATGCAGATTAGTTTCTATATAGCATTGAAGAGCAGGTCAATGCTGGGAATGGTGCTTAAAGATAGCCTCCTTTGTGCCAGGTCCTTTTTCCGTTTGCAAATATTTTACTATAATGCGTCAGGTGACACGTATGCAGAACGTGCGAACCTCTTAACAAGTTACGCCGGGCTGTATTGAATTCCGTGGCTTCTATTATTGTTGATATCTTACGTCAAACCAGTAGCCTATATAAACGTATTTTTATGACACTCAATTATAACGTATTTTTCATGTATAAAACATATTTAATGCGTATGATACGCTTGCTGGTATTCACAATTGGAAAAAGTTGAGTTGGCCTATAGTTCCGGATAAAACTTGTTGGTACCCACGGAAAGAGGGAATCTGCGGTCATGATTGAATTTGACGCGCAAGTTGGTGCGTTTTCTGTCGAAACGGTGATTCCAATGCTTATAATGTGGAAAAGACAATGTTGACAATCGTACCTATAAATTGCTCTATTGCCGGTTTGTC
This sequence comes from Hiodon alosoides, assembly GCA_025775065.1. Taxonomy (NCBI): domain Eukaryota; kingdom Metazoa; phylum Chordata; class Actinopteri; order Hiodontiformes; family Hiodontidae; genus Hiodon; species Hiodon alosoides. The sequence continues at coordinate 1,381,305 of JAOYSI010000026.1, read as the reverse complement.
AGATATGATTGGTTAGCAGTGAGTCTTAGTTCGCGCGGAATCGTTTTATATAACCTGTTGTAGGCCGAAAAAGAGTGAAAATATCAATGGTAATAATGGTGGCGTTTGACACATCGTAATATCAGAACTGACGAGGTTAGCTTAAGATTTAAGTAATTTATTACAATTCAGATGATGGCGATTAACTTAGTTTCATGAATTTCATGATTTTTCGTAAATCTGAAGTTTTTCAATACGTTACGCCGCGCTCTAGATATTTAATGTTTAATTTACACGGACCATTTATTCAGTAGTAATTATGTAGAAATAATTTTGTTGGCACATTTACAACCTTCTACTATATTTTCTTCCAGCTTTAAAAAAACCTAGTTTTTAATGCAATCTATTTCAACACAGAACTTGATTATTCCTTTTATTATTTGTAGCAAATATCGAAAAGTTGACGAAACTTTCAACAGCGAGTGTTGCTAAGGTGTAATTAGGCCTGCAATGTGCCTGTTAAATGTCAATACAAACACATTGAACCATATTAATGAACCATGTAGAAAACAAACCACATCTATTTTGTCAAGAAACAACCTTGTCTTTTGCCAAGGGTTAAGCCGATAGACCTGCAAAATATAGCAATCTTCAGAATGTAATCCTGTTGTAAATTGCACTCAACTGGACTGTCAGAACTTAAATATTTTTTATCGGTATTGTCGTGGTAGTCTATCGTTTTAATTGTTTTTTATTTTTTAAATTATTTTTTAAGAGCTTCAGAGTTTCGGTTTAACTGCTGTCCCATAGGCCAGTATTGGGGAAAAAAGTATCTTTCACAAGGCAAGATTGAAAAGCTTTCCTTGTGAGAGAACATCTAGAGGGATATCCCTCAATATGTGAAACTAACAACAACAATTGTTGTTAACAATAATTGTTTTTCGTTCATTTAAAACAGGCATCCCTAGTACATTTAATGTTATTTTGATTTTTGTTTTCACATTGCAGAAACACCGACAGCTATGCCTATTTAATGTCGTTTTCAAACAGCTTATTATTTTGTTACAATCACGTGTTAAGAACGTACAATTTTACTTCAGTTTATTAGACTTTTGCTAGTCATACTGAGTAACAGTCCCCCAAAAACTTAATAAGTATTTATCAATTTTAGCAAATAGCAGTATTTACATAAACGCATAAGCGTTCCATATTCACCCGACTCACGTGATTGCATAATATTCCAAAGATACTCGAGACCTATTAATGTAAACATTGATGACGTCATTTCCGCTGGTCTGTATTAATTTAGTAGGAGGGTATCGTTAATAGTTTCGTTCCTTTTTTTCAAAACAAGCCATGTGCTGTTTTTTTCCGTTTAAACTTATTTAAACATAACTTTTATTTGTGTTTTGCAATTTACAATAAACAAAGGTCAACTTTTAGAGGATTATCTTGGAGGTTTATTTTCTTTCTTTGCCAGTTTTTAGGAGGAAGTAAATTACACGACATAATACAAATTATTTACATTTATTTTATATCAAAGCATACTTCAAAACACAGCCACGTAAAATCAAAGAAATTACAACGCAGATTTTTCCCCCGTATTATTCTATCTCGACATACATATATTTTAACATATTTATTCATAGACTTTGTTGTTGGAAATTAATTATGTCGTCTACCTGCTGTGAAAGGCAAAATTCCTGATACAAACGTATGCATTACGTAAAATTCCTTTTGTTTGTATAGCAGAGTTTTCAGAAGAAAAGTCCAAATTGAACTTTTAAGGCAAAGTGTGTTAAGTTTGGTCGATCGGAATTCATACACACTTTTCAGGTATACAATTAACCAGAATTCACACGAACAATAGTCCACAATTTTGGTATGGATACAGTCTCCAACGTATATCTCCATTCTTCAACGTCTTGGCTCCAAGTTTATAAACAGGTTTATCTGTCCAGGTAGAACAAATCTGCAATGTTCATGCAAAGGCCTCACAAAATTTTTCATTCGCAATAAGACGAGCAAGCATTTAAAACACCCCCAAGCATCTATTCGCAAAAAGCGACACGGGTCGTTTTAGATTTTCAATATATTCTATATAAATACAAATCAACAAATATTACGCTCTCTGCAAATAGCAACCAAACAGCATTTTAAACCATTGTTATGTACTAGAGATCAACTTCTGTAAGGTCGTTATTCTCTATTTATACGCATATTTATATATTTGATGGTTACCTTAGTGACATCGGCCAAGTAGCCTACCAAGAGAGCGCATTGAGAACGTCTTATCATTGTCTATGCTAAGAAGTTTTCACTCCGCCTTCGGTATTGTATAAATAACAAAAACTTGAGCTGGAAAAAAATATTTCTCTTTCATAAAAACTATATTATTTTGATGACATAGGCCTCAGTAAGCTACATTTGAATTACACAAATAACATTTTAAAAACACTATTTTGACACGATTTTTGTTTTGTTTTGTTTTGTCTTTTACTCGGTCTTTAGTTCGTTTCTCCAACCAGAATACATAAGGCTTCACGAATAATTGTACTTTTATACGAAGTTTATACGAAAGTGAAGAAATCATATGTGTACGGTTTCTTCATTGCGAGACCTGCGTTACGCTCCAAATAAATATTTAATTATATTCGAGGCCTACGAATAGAGGCCTATTCATAAGTACACAACTCTTGCTCGTGTCCATCTAACACATTACAAAAAGCCAACAAATTCACGCCAAGTGAGCCAAAACAATGCAGCAGAATAAAACGAAGTAACGAAAAGAAATGAAATACGGCTTAATAATCAGCAATTTATTTAGATTCACAGTCGCCTGAATGCAGCAGAAAAAATCTTTGGACTTCAGCAAGTTGGTATTTCATTTTTAGTGTCAAATTTGTCTAAGTATCAAGAGCTCGTTAAAAGCGCTTGAAGAAAAAATAACGCGGTTAAAAATATTTATAAAATAAAATTAAAACGTTCTCACACGTAGCATCTAAAGTTACAATAAAGAAAACAAGAATAAGTCTGGAATAATCAAAAACGTTTTTACAATACCGTACTCGTAAATTATATATACAGGATATTGCAGACTTATATCTAATACATATATAATCAAACCATAAATGCTGGTATATTTCATACACTTGCCCTTAATTTTTACTAAATTATTGCATTGTATATTCTGGGTCCTCTATATCAAAAAAAAAAAAAAACTTAGTCGCTGTCTGATTTGTCGTCTTTTGCAGTCGTCGCGTGATTGTACAGTCCCTGCGCCATCAAGTGCAACGCCAGTGTGTTTTTATTTCCGGTTGCCTTTTTCATTTTGGCTCTCTTGTTCTGAAACCAAATTTTGATCTGAGATTCGTTAAGACCGAGTTCTTGCGCCAGACTCTGTCTCCTTTGTTCGGTCAGGTACCGGTTCGTTTGAAACTCAGCTTTTAGTCTCTGGAGCTGTTCAGCCGTGAAAGCTGTCCTCGGCCGTTTGTCCTCTCTGCTGGCGGCTTTCTTCTTTGGCTTGCGAGACCTTGGTCCTGTAGTTCAGAGGGGGAGAAATAGGTTTTAGGTTATCATGGACACACAACGGCTTCCACCTCCACCATCGTCATGCAATCATAATAATAGCAATAATGTTTGTTATTATTAGCCTATTACAGGTCGTATCATCTTCAGCTTCTGCGTATTCATTTCCTGATTAGATGAGTACAACGATAATATAAACTCGCTTGATTAAATATATTATTGACGGAAAGCTTCAAATTTGTAACAATTGCCATCTTGAAACGATTATATTTCTGTGTGAGAGACGAAGGGCGGGATACGGTGGGGGTAGGGGTTTGTGTGATTGGGAGGGGGGCGGGTTAGAGAGTGAGGCTCCACTTTCTATTCCTGTGTAACCATAGGAACTAAATTCATAAGCATAAGTTCCTCATGAACTTAAGGATGTCACGAAAATGGTTCACAACACAAATAAGCCAATACAGCTTTCCTCGATTTTAATAAACCGTTCGATGGGTCTGTTCTAACTGCGGTTTACATGTTATTTGTAAATAATGGGTAGAATTTTGTAATTAATTATTGTATTTGTTATATTGTATTCATTGTTTATTAAATTGCGGGATAATTGCAGGTTGGATTGATATTTAATCGCTGAGCGAGTGTAAATATCTGTAATTGCACACAATCGACCATTGATTTACTAGATGCTTGGGACTAGAGCTTTTACTAGACGAGTTAAATTTAATAAAAGGCTAGTAGCTATACTTTCTTTGTTGCCGATATTCTGAACCGAAGTAAAGAATTGAATAATTCTTAAAATTCTAACTATTAAAGTAATTTAATACATATTTTGTGGAAGCACAGATATTTTAAACCACATCAAAAATAATAATTAAAAAAAGTTTTTAAATAGCACTGATAGATTAAAAAAAATGTTAATGATCAATTTCATGTTTTCTTTTTAGCCACTGAAGATAGAATCTTAATTTAAATCACTTTCAACTATTTTTTATTTAATGAAAATAATTTATTGAAATAAAAAAATAACTGGGAAAAAATGACTAGACTGAAAATGAAGCTAAATTCTGTAAGAATGTTAATGTTAACTAACTCGACACAAAGCTTATGGGCTCTTACGTCATTTTTTTTTTTTTTTTTGGTCCGTAAATTAATTTGTTTAAACTGAAGGCTGAAGTATGGTGAGGCATATATTTTCTTGGCGGATCTATACAGTCCGTCCAATTTCATTGGGAAGTGCATTTACAAGGTCTTTTCCGTTGACAGAAAATATGCTAATTTAATATTAACAAAGACTACGACTGAACAATGGGGAAAACTCTACGTTTTAATACCTAACTCCCCCTTCTAAATGTGATTGAAAAAATAACTACATCTACATCTCTAATGGTGAATTTTAAGGACATTACGAAAAGCTTTTTATCATCAAAAAATCATCGCAAATTTAGTTTAATGATTTTTTTTAAATCGTGTCTTATTTAAAAGAAGAACCTAACGCATTGTTAGAAATTAAATTAAATTGATTTCTGCTTTCGGAAAAATACAGCTCAAATTATCAGAATATTTACAATAATTTAATCTGTAGTTTAACTGTTTAAACCTGTACTTCTCCTTACAAAATTTTACGAAATAATATGCAGTTTCGTGAATGTAATTATTTACATTTAAATGATCAAATTTTAATGTAAATAACATATATACATACATATGTGTGTGTGTGTGTGTGTGTGTGTGTGTGTGTATATATATAATGAAAAAAGGATTATGATAAATAAAATAAGTAAAAGTGCAGTTTTATATA
>JAOYSI010000026.1:1342958-1365298 GCA_025775065.1 Hiodon alosoides | reverse complement strand
TGGTGTGGTCTCAGGGATTGTGGTGTGGTCTCAGGGACTCTGGTGTGGTCTCAGGGATTGTGGTGTGGTCTCAGGGATTGTGGTGGGGTCTCAGGGATTGTGGTGTGGTCTCAGGGATTGTGGTGTGGTCTCAGGGATTGTGGTGAGGGTCCTAAAGTTGCGTGCCACTTTGAAACACAAACCTTTCTGCGCCACACCGTCGGTGAGGGCAGCCGTCTACAGCTGTCCCGGCCTCAGAGACGGAGCTGTTTGTCTAAAGGCGCTTCCCTTCGATTAATCCCAGTCACGTGACAAGCACATTTTGTCACAACACATGTACGTGAGATAAACGTTTTTTTTAATCAGACAAATAAACACATTTAATTACATGATTTAACTGGAAGGTATGTTAGTTACATGTAACTAAAGAAATTCCTTTAAATTTTTAAGAAAAACCTGTCAAGTATATTGAAAACATAAATAACATAAATAAAAGACTTTCCATTGAAGTATACATAGATTATTTGCAATGTAAAACTCAAAAATAAGTGTTGAAGTGTCTATTTATAAGGCAAGCAGTGGACAGAGTACAAAGTCAATGAGCAAACAAAGAATGGGGGGGGACTTCTGGAACGTACAAGCATAATAAATAGCGGCAGTTTATTGTTGGCTAGTCCGTCTGGCTCATATGAAGCAATGTGAATGAGGCATTTACAAGCCCAGGGCCAGCGCATCAAATGAAGAAAAAAAAATCTCTATTCATGGTAACTTATCAGTCTCAATTAATCAACCTGAACAATGGGAATTCTGATGTGTTCAAGTGACTTGAATGGGTCATCTTCAGGCCAGCTTTTCCCTCCTAATCTGCTTTTTCTTCAACACAAACATTTTATTTATCTTTGATTTTATTTTTGCTAATTTTTTTTATTTTTTTTTTGCTACATTCATTTCTTAAGGGTTTTTTTTTTTTTAATGCTTAAAACATTTACTGCAAAAAAAAGGGGGGAAACTTCCAAGCACAAAGGACTTTCTGTCTTCTGTCTTTCCTTTAAAGCTTTCCAAATGATAAAACTGGAAAGAGCCTCACTTGTTGCCCAGACGAGCATGTCTTATGTGCCTTGATGTGAATGCCATTGTGTTCACCATTCCTCCGCAGCTGAAAGGGCCTAACCACTGGTTTGATTCGGTTATACGGTTTGGTTAAGTGGCCCCTCCCACTGCCTTGGGGTGCATGGAGGGTCTGTGACCTGTTTAGAATCGGCCGGGGAAAAGTCATGTCGCCCCTCCCATGGGGAGGGCCCCGTGTTCATTCGATTGGTGTAAAAAATGATTGGGGATGGTTAAATAACTGCTTTTCAATTGCGATTTATGGCACGCAACGAAAAATGTGCACGTTGATGGTGTCACTACTGGGGAGTGTTGGTCTTTCAGGTGGCTTTACATGTCAGATGATGTTTTTAAATATTTTTCAAAGGAACAACGCTTCCCTCCATTTATAGATTTTGTCGCATTTTTTATTTATCTTATCCTTAGCATATCCTTCTATTTACTCAGTTTCCGCCTCACTTTCCAGTATGCAGTTTCCATGCGCTCAGGACACAGAAGCTGTTTTAAAACCTGTGGTCAGAAGCAAACTCTGCAACTGAACCTGTGCTAATATTTTAGCATTCTGTATATTGGCATTGACGTCGATTTTAAAGCCCAATTTTGTGGAAAAGTTCCATTCTGCAAATTTTCTGATTCAGATGTAGTAAAACTCCTGTTTCGATTCCAGATTCTCAGCTTGTGTCTGAAGACGATGATGATGATGATGGTGATGATGATGATGAGGAAGAGGAGGACCTGCATCTCGACCCTCATTTTCTCCCACCCACCAGTAACAGGCAAACATCCTCTTTCTTCTCTACCCTTATCTCGGACTGATCTTCATCCTGCAGCTTTTCTTCTGCTTCAGATAGAATAAAACAGATCAGGATATCGCACCCGCACACCGGCTTCCCATTCACGGTCAAAGTTTCTAACGTTTAAGTTGCAACTGCTTAAGTAGGTCGAAAAATGAAATTATATTCCCTTCAATTATGGACGAACGAAAGTGTTCATCTTTAGTCTTTAGTTTAGTAAACTAAATTGAGAGTGGCATTGAGAGTGATTGAGGAAAGTAGATTATTTGACAACACAGATTCAGTATGTTGACTAGTAGATCTAAGCAAATCTGACCTTTTTGCATTAATCTTATTTTACAGTAATCACATGAGTTCCCCAACTTGATGTTGTTTAACGAAGGGTGGTATTTAATTAATCAAAGCTAAAGAAGGCCAGAGGGTATGGGTTTAAATCGGACATTCAGCCCTGAAACAGACAGAACATTTTGAGTTTGGCCGTCATTGAAGTTAATCTCTTCGTCGTCCCTATTGCTTTGCTTAAAAAATGCTTATACACCTTTGTATTAGTTAAGGAGGACAAAAAGTAGGTAATAAAGAATTATTACTGTATGGTGTGAATGGGGTAAAATGAACTGAATGGAGGACCACGCATAGGATGTGTTGTAATGCAGATGGAGAAAGTGGCCGACACTGTCGGTGCGAAGCCAACAGCATTCTGTCGGTGCAAAGCTGACACTGTCGGTGCGAAGCCAACAGCATTCTGTCGGTGCAAAGCCAACCGCATTCTGTCGGTGCAAAGCCAACTCTGTTGGTGCAAAGTCAACAGCATTCTGTCGGTGCAAAGCCAACAGCATTCAGTCGGTGCGAGGCCAACAGCATTCTGTCGGTGCGAAGCCAACCACATTCTGTCGGTGCGAAGCCGACACTGTCGGTGCGAAGCCAACCGCATTCTGTCGGTGCGAAGCTAACCGCATTCTGTCGGTGCGAAGCCAACTGCATTCTGACGGTGCGAAGCTTAGTGTTCCAAGAGCGTTTTTTAGTTTCCACCATGCCCTGCACAGCACTAAACAGCGGAATGCAATGGCTCTCAATGGCTCTGTGGCCACACTCACAATGAGGGATTATGTCTCAGATTTTCGTGGGCTGTTGGGTTTGGCCCCCGGTGAAGCAGGAGGGTTCAGATTGGACCGTGGGTTTGGAAGCCATAGACCTACAAAGGAGAAGCCATCTGGCTCTGCTATCCCGGAGACAGTGTGACACGTCCACCTTATTGAAGAAAACAATGAGCCCCTTCACGCCGCATGTGTTCAAGTTTCCGACTTCTGCTAAGATTTTCATCAATCTGTTGCTAGTTATTAATGTATGTATGTATTTATTTATTTGTTTGATTATTTATTATTTCCTTTCTTGGCATACCTTGTTTTTCATTTGTCCGTCGAGAGTGCCCACTTGAGGCTGAGATCCACCCAACTTAACCAACCATTTCACATGGGCTGGTCGCCCTTTTTTCTACATCACCCATGATGTCATTATGCAATGATTCCTTCAGGTCTTTGTTGAGGTAGTTTGGCTGCTTTTAACATTCTGGCCTGTGGGGCACCCTGTTGTCATAGAAACCTCCCTCAGGTGCCAGATATATATTATTACCTTAACAGTCTCCTGGGGAGGTGTTTGCTGATTCTGTCACAGTTGTTTTAACTTAGTTTGTAAGTCTCCATGAAAGGGATGTTTCCCTTTTTTTCGTCCCCCCAAACTCCAGAAATGAATTGGTTTCATTAGTGTCCGGATGAATGGTGGCTGGTGGTGCGCTGGAATCCAGCAGAGTATCACCATACAGGGTTAATCAGAGTCGTAGCGGAGAACCCTGCCAACACTGGCACCCGGCCATCCAAACCAATCACTCGAACGTACAGCCACATCTCGCGTCTCCGGAGGCCACGGGCCCCGAATCCGAGCCTGGGGTTTGTCCTCCGCGTTCGCTAACAACTCTGAGCCCCCATGGCGCTTTCCTCGCCGTTACGGTCAGGACATGAGGCTGTGAGGGTTTTGTTGTTGTTGTTTTTTTAAGCGAGGTGTACATGCTGTTGTGGTTTAATGAATGTTCAGTCTTTGTTTAGAAAATGGGTAAAGCAATTTGAAACATTTCAAATTTGACCAGGGGAACTCTAAATAATCTATAGAGATATATACAAAGGACTAATAAGTAAGATATTGTTTAAGTTAAGTTTTTTTTTAATCATATATTTACAAGGAACCCTACTTGCTCACTTTTTTTCACGATATCCTTTGGATATTTTTAAATAATTCTAACCTAAATTAGTTTTTGAAGTTCGTAAAGAATACGTAGTCAATACGTAGCCATTGCATCGGAAGAAGTAAATTAATCGCTCGAGGTTGAATTAGTCTCCCTTAATAAAGATTTTTGCTATAGCTCAACTCTCAACTGCATTTGTCTCTCAAACACTTCCCTGCTGGGAAATAGTTACAATAGCAAAATGGATCCGTCGAACAGCGATAAAGTTGACGCCAAAAGACAAGCGCAGGGTCGTTTTCATAGTTTCCCTTTTGAGAATATAAAAACGGGACCTGGTGAAAAATGACGCATGCTTTTACACTGCAGAAACCTGGCAACTGGAAGCAAAAAAAAAACCTTTTTAAAACATCATCCTGCGGAACAAAGGAGCTCGACACATCGTGGCTTGGTTGCAACGCGTTCTGTGTATTGAGCACATGACTTGCATCATGGAAACATATTGTATCGAAATAGTTTTGAAGAGAATACTAGGGATGAAAGAGAATAGGTCGCTTTGATCAGCGCCCTGGGGTCCCGGCGCCCCGAGAGCGCACAGACCGACCGCGAGGCGTTATTCACTTCCAGCTAGACACACTTACAACGCAGTTGAATGAAATTTGCATATTTGTAATTTATCACATTTTTGTTAAACTTTTTTTTTCTTTGCAAGGTAAAAAAAAGTAGACTGAATAAAACAGATCAATCATCAAAGTAGTGTTAGCTATACAATTCACACAGTTATCTTGGTCTGAAAAAGGGGGGGGGGGAAGGACGTTTATCAAATCCGTTCCTGTTTGATACAAAACGTGCTGCAAACGTGGAACAAATTTAATTCCACCCCTCGACCGAACTTTCAACGAGGTGTGCGTTACGTTTCATTCCCCAAACAACAGGTGCCTATGGTTCCCTGTGATGACCTGTGATGATACTTAAATTTTAATTTTCTTTCATTTAAATTTATTTAAATTTGTTAAAAGGTTTCTCGAGCCCCATCATAGTGACCTGTCTAAACAAAAATCAACTAAGTTCCATTTAAGTTTGCGGTCGTAAAAAAAGGAATAAATTTAAAAATCTATTTTGCGAATGCCTATAATAACGGCTAATCCGTCTGTATTTTGTTTGAATTTAAACGCCATTCCTCTTCTAAGAGGGGCATTCTGCATTCAAAAACAACGCCGCGACGGACATGTTTATTTAACCCGTCAAACTGGTCTCGTGAAGTTCCTGCAACTTGCAAGTGAACTTTACGGCAGAGCTCGGAATGCCGCGTCTTGCCGGAGGAAATTTATCTGATTGCTGTGTCCCAGGGGCAAGAATCAAGGCTGTTCATAAAAGGGGCTTTAATATTTCATTGAGGGCGAAAGCTGGACACAACGCCGCTCGCATTAAACGCGATATTCTTTCTCTTTTGAGTCGAACAAAGATCATAGCAAGACGTCTTTACGGCTAATTCAGTCAAAGACCCATCTCCTACTCCCCTGCCGAAAGGTCAGTGTCGTTGTGTTTGGTCCACCGAGGGGGTGTTTTCACAAGGACGGCTAAGCCAGCTGTCTCTGTCATACTCCTACTGTTGAGAGAACGCACACTGTGCCCTGGTTGTTAGGGCGCTTTCTACACCTGCAAAATATACCGATTCCTACACGATTGAATTGTGTTTTTGTTAAGGAATTCAAGCCAGACAAAAGCGGCCATCGGTTAAAAAAACAGTAGCCTACGACACGACAGGAAACTGTGTATGATGCTATCGATGAACTGTATTGAAAGTTGACTTTTCAACGTGCAGACCAAAGTTCATAGAGATTTATGCCAGTTTTTTATACTTCACGCATGCTCGGGACACATGGCACAACCCATTTCTGAATAAGCGTTAATTGTTGAAGATAAATCGGTATAAACAAAGTATGTAAATCTAACCCTATTTTTTAAAATGTATTTTGTATTTAGAGTTCAAGTAGATCTTGGTTTTACTGAGACGAATATCTACTAAAAAAAAATCTGTATTTTAAATATTTACACGTTTTCTAGATAGTATACACGCTGGTATTGCCAGTAAATGGTATTCCCAGTAAATGGTATTCCCAGTGAAGAGTGCACCTATAATTCATATTAAATAGTTAAGTGTAGCAGTTACGTGACATTGATCCCACACCCTGGTCTGACTTACACGACGTAAAGGTCGTAATTATATTTTATTTTGGCAGTGAGTATCAGTACGCTTACAGACTCAGAGCCGAACTTGGGCAAACAAAATTTGCTGGCTTCTTACCTTTTTAAATAAATTAATAAGCGCGTAAGCTCATTAATTATATACAGGATTGATATATTGATATATTACAGGTTTTACGTGATTTTTATAATTTCAGAGATACTTGGTTTTAGTCATAGCTTCTGAATTACCACCGAGCTGAAGTTAAACAAGGAATTTAAGTGGTTAATTTTTCCCTATTGGGAACACTCAACACAGCTTTCAGCTGCGGCTACTGTCAAGACATTTTGTCACGTATGTGTCAATTATTTTAAAAAAACATAGATAAATAAATGTAATTAATTGATCCATACGCATCAACGTCGCACCATTGTCAAAATAATATGTTGCCTCTATTTGTATAATGGGTAAGAAACACAAGGATATGCCATTAAGTGTCAGTTAATATTAAAAGGGTTAAATTTTGTTTTACCAAGTCGAAATATACACGCAGGAAGCCATCAAAGCTTAGCATATATACATTTGAAAATATTTCGTACAACGATAAACTCCGAATAATAAAGATTTGCGCTTTCGGAAACATTTCAAAATGTTACTTTCAGGAACATTTGGAAAATGATTAGGAAAAGAACCAACCTCGGGACTGGTGCGATACGTCTAGTTGTTTTGGATAAACGCGGTGTCCGCGCGACTAGACAGGCTTGCCACTCACGCGCACGAACCCCGCCGGTTACACGTGCTTTTCCTTGGGTACTCCCATGCGCAAAAATTGACTCAACTTTGGGGATATACGTTTAACATTCTTAAGCCAAAAAGATGTGACATATCTAGTCAATTAGTGCTGTTTCTTAGTGTGAACGTGTTTGTCCCGCATGCTTTTGTCACTCGGTGGGTAATGTTATGCTCCAAACAAGATATGCTTTTAAAAAAATATCTTGACGCATGCGCGCTATTGTCCACTTGCTACCCTCGATCAAGTTTGGCAAACTTTCGAGGAGTCTAGTAGCTCGTCGTACAAGCCGGTCGCCGTCTCTGAGGCACGTCTTGAATGCAAAAGGCTAGTGCCTTAGTACCATATGCTTAATGAATACAGCCGTAGAAGGCTCAATAAGGGTAAAACGTGGTCTTTTAAAGTTGGAAAGGGTCCTTTATTTGATTTAGATGGAGTACTTGCGCACAAACCAAAGCGCGCTTTGGGATTGACTCGCCCTTTCTTTCTGAAGCGTAGCGGCCACCACGTAGCGTGTTTCATTACAGCATAAGCTTTTCATCACTCGGCTTTGTTCTGAATGAAAGTAATGCTGTGAATTAAAGAAATGACAATATTTTCTATCAGCTTGAAGGTCCAAGAGAAGGGCTCTTGAGCTTGGCAAAAATCAGGCAAATCATTCATCTTGTCACCCCGCACCTGTGGTCTTGGCATTCAAAGTATACAAACCTATTCCTATTAACCTTAATTATTCAAAAACGACACAATGGTTGAAACAGAGCAGGTTGAAGTCTGTTTATTGGTCGTAAATGTTTTTCTGAAGATCTCCCGAAGCCCTTTGTTCGCTGGGCGCGGAGTCTGCCCTCTCTCTTTCAGAGTGGAGCAGCCTTGGACTTTTCAATTTTCAATCGTAACATCTGCTTAATCGTACGGATCAAAATATGGAGACACAAAACATATGTAATGGTTGATTTGTTAAATCCCGGTAATGAGTTATTAACAGGGGAAAACAATGAGGCAGGATGGTGAGAGCCTTATGGTAACGGAGTCACTTGACGTTTCCCTCCTTGATAAATAGGACCGAGGTCTGAACGCCAGGTGATAGCAAGAACATCAATGTCCTTAGAAGCCTGCACTAAGACTTTTTTTTTCCTCTGTGTGAAAAATTAGAGGACATAAATTTAATTGGGCTGATCAGGGTGCTGCAACGAGCCTGGGTCTTAATTGCCTGTAGATTTAGCCAAGGAGACAAAACAGGTCTCGGAACAGTGTTTGCTAGCCCGCATTGGAGCTTTCAGCCCAAGTGTATCACTGAAAATGTGTTTAATTATAACACACGCAATGCCTTACTGTTCCCATATTGTATAAATACAATGGTTAATGGTACATTAAAGACGGGAGAACCATGCCAACACGTCTTGGAGACAGCGCGAGGGCCTCTCTCTTTGCTTGTTTTAAGCAGCTGCAGCCCAGGACCACGAGCACAAAAAGACCACGTTTGAAATACCAGGTGCATCCCAGAGAACCACGACAGGGATGGATATGTTTCAGCCCAGGACGTAGACGTGGCAATAAAGATATCATTTCAATTGTTTGGCGCTTCCACGCCGTGTAAAACGAGAAGCGTCCGGACAGCCTGTTCGTCGGCAACCAAACATCCCCTCCCTGGTTCTTCCCTGCCAGCCAGAATCTCCCAAAAGCCCAATCCGAACACCTGTTGGTCGGACCTCGCAGCCCGTCGTGGGAATTGTTTTATTTTAATGAATCCATATATAAAAAATAAAAAAAATTGCCGTGGAATTATTTTTCTGGTCATTCCCACAAGCTGGAGAGTGTTCGCCCTGAGGGGATTTAGCCAAAGAGATTTAACCCAGGGACTCAACTGGTATTTGTTCGACCCCACAGCTGGTGCTTAATACCACAGCGAAGATACATTAATGAATATGTGACAAAATCATGGATCCACAGACTCTCACTCCATATTTTTGAGCGCGATAATCCCAATATCAACAGATTTAGATTTTATGAGAATCTTGTTAGGCGCTGTTCCCAAGTAGTGAACATACGCTCAGGGCGCATAGCGTTATGTTAACCAACCTAGAAGATGCGCAGCCATTTTCACTTTCATGGATTTTATAATTCCGCAAAATAATTTAATAGTATCCAGCACATCCACCATTCAGCCTATACCTATTCGCCCTTGTCCAATACTCATCCGGTGCATGTAATTTTTTTAAGTAACACGTTTAAAAAATGATTTTTTTAAAATTGATGTTGATTATCGAGAATGTTACGTCTATTCTTGAGTATCAAATAAGCTATTTTATGTATTTATCTGTTTTTAATATAGATTGAAATGGGTATGCGTAAATACTTCTTCTTTGTTCCAACAACAAACACCGTTTGTGATTTTAGTGAAAAGTTATTTTGTTAGCTAAAACACAATTTCTCTCACAAATTCTCAATTTTTCACAATTTGTTTTAGGGTTTTGCTCGATAATATATTATCTAGTTCTTCCACACTACACACGCAAACACAAATAATAATGTTTACTTTATCCGTGTAAAATAGTGTTTCATGAATTTAGTTGTTGCCTTTTATTTGTGCTTCTAAACAAAAACCACAAACTGTTGAATTACGAGCTGAACGTTTTCCATGGCGGAGTGCACGGTGATTAGAAATCGGCTGAATAGTTGTCATTCACGGTTGCCCACACTTTGGTTTCTGAATGCCCCTGCGACGCATTTTAGTGACCATTAACTCGCCTTCGCATGCCAAATGCTTCTCGCTCAGTTTGCAACAGGTAATCCGGCGCATTTACAACGCCTCAGCCAAAGACTAGGGCGGTGAATTCGCACAGACTCCAAAACAATGTTCCATATCGAAATAGATCTTGGCGGCAGTTTCGGCGTTTTAACCGAGTAGCGAATAGAATGAGACACGTCAAGCTTTAAACGCTGCGCTTTATAGACTTGCCAAGCCCAAACAACAGAGTGACAAGATAGAGACCCCCACGTTTTACTTGGTAAACCGTTCCCTTCCGCTTGACCAGTACCACACCATAGGATGTTTTTGCAGCATTGTGCTAACAAAAACACTGCACCTCAATGGCCGTAGGTGCCAATAGACAATAATAGCAGTGTAGTTTTCTTGACCGTTACCACTTTACCAAATCAAATGGAAATGTTACCCCTACAAAAAAGACCAAGTCGGTACAAGACTTCCAAGGATCCTTTATTAGGTTAAAGTCTGACTTGGTAACATTTGACTTTATAATGAATGTAACGAGATTACATGGGGTTTTTTTTGTGTGTCTTGTCTACCAAGCGGCATTCTGTGCTGTTAATGAGGCGCTGATGTACGGCGAGATTGAATCATGTCAATTAGTTGAGAAAGCCTTTTTGGGGGGGATTTCATTAATGGTTTATACTGGGATATAATGGAGAAAAATCAGACAAACGGATTTTATAACCCCTTCTCCAAAATCAATCATGAAATATCTGCAGTAAAATAAAGCAAATATCCAGCTATTTACAACAACAACGACGACAATTCTATTAATAATAATATAATAATAATAAACAACAACAACAGCAATAATAATAATAATAATAATAATAATAATAATTAATAATGCAAACAAAGAAACGCATTAAGCAATGTCTTTCTATTTTCTTTTCAGACCAATATTTATAACTCTTAAAATGATACCTTAATCTTTGTTTTCTGGTTCCCATCCGCTCTTGAGATTTGCTTTCACAGACGCGCGTCCTGAGTTTCTGATGTACATGTGCATACGTGGGCATGGGCATCTGTCCTGGCTGCGCCTACCTCTTAATAACCACGGGAGCTGACGTAAGAACAGCAAGGGGAGCGAGAGAACAGAAGCCGCTACCACGGGAAAATTCTGTCCCGAAGCACCTGCGGAGTATGTAGGCTAACTATTCCTAAAGCATATGGAAACTGCGCGTGGGCCTTTCTAATCAAACCCCCACGAGAGTTTGTCCCCCCAGTACGTAAACCGAATAATTTCGCCAACCGTTTGAGGTTTTTACCGCATTAAATAAGAAAGGAATTAGCTCAGATTAACCGAAAAAAATAAGTCGAAATAGGGAGAAAGGCAATTGGCGATTTGATTGAATCACGGCCCGTAAAAAATAAAACGACCCTTTCAGAAATCTCTGTTCTGGCTCTCTGTTCTGACAAATTTGTGTTGAAATGATTTATTTAATCTCTCGATATTGGGGTATTAAAAGAACACCACATTACTGTGTTTTCGGCATTCAGGCGTTCTGTTTTCCTTCGCATGTCCCCTAAACTGAGAACTCCTTTCAGATTAGTTGTCAGTAGTCAGTGGAATCAGTGGTTGCTGCAGTTCCAAACCCATCGGCTCGGTGTAGGGCTTTCTCTTTCGGAGTTATAAACTTTGATATAACTTAAAGAAATGAAGAGACACGAGTTAATGGAACCGTGTCCTTATTTGTACCCCGACTATTATTGTAGCTGTCCATAAAAAACAATAGAATTAGCGGCATAAAAGTGGAGGGCTGAATGAAGGAAACTTGTTTTATATGCATTTCGCTTCCAATGCTCTCCTCGAGTAAGTGTTCGATACCAAGGGCATTTCTGTATCATTCATATGCAAATTATATTTTCTATTTTAAATTCATACACAAGCCGGTTTTTAACATAACCGATAAGGTGCGCGCGGGGGGCATCAGCTTTTTAAATACACTTTATTAACCCCCGTGGCATGAAGTTTACCGTTCGAAGTGTTTATCCCTGGAGAGTTATTCCAAAATTTAAAATGGAAATTAATTGGCATGCGAAAGTGGTAGCCTAACTATACAAAGAGCCGGCGATGGTCACTTTTAATGATGCGTGTGATCGGATTTATCGAAAAAAAACTTTCTCTTTAAATAAACAGTGAGTTCACGCCAACTGCAATGGGTCGTCATTTTTTGCATTTATTTAGAAAAACAAGCACACAAATATAAATTATTTCACATATTTTTTCATTGTATATAAATAAATGTATTTTGCATATAACAATTAAGTTAAATTAGATATATTACTGAATTTTTAAAGCAATTAAATATACATAGGCTATATTCAGCCTTTTCAGCCTATTACACGAGATGATTGCCTTTGCACTCACCATTTAAACTGGGGAGTTTAAAAATATAAATATTCAACACATCTAATACAATCAATTATTAACATTTGTACAGCCGTATTACAGCCAATTATGTTCTTCAAATACACATTTTCCGTGTACTTTAAAATAAAAACCGAATAGGTTTATGAGACAAAGTCAAAAGGAGGCTCGTTCTCGATGTTATTCATGGACGATTTCAAGTGTAACTTCCGAGGATCCTCCGGCGTCCACACTTTAGCGGTCCTGATAATGTTATGCTCTTTAAGCTGCTTCTCGTCGGTCCAGGAGAGAGAATGGCCGGCAAGAGGCGGCAATCCATAGTCCGGGTCACTAGGAGAAGGTGATCCTATGAGAGGGTGGAGAAATATTAGACACAGGTCTGGCGGTGCAACATCAAGTAGAATTACTGTAAAAGTTTAGAAGTTAGTTAACTGCTTAGCTGATACCGATTTCTTAGTGTTACACGAAACGAACTTACTTGTTCCCCTGTGACAGATGATTACTTTTTTGGGTTGATTGGACGCGTCAGCATTAGGATTTCGGATAGGCATGTCCGACTGTACGAGCTCCGCAAGGAAGTTGATGTAGCCTATGGCAAGGCGCAGCGTGTCGACTTTGGAGAGTCTCTTCTCATACGGCAACGTGGGGATGTGCGAGCGCAGTCCCTCAAAGGCGTCGTTGATCGATTGCATTCGCCGGCGCTCCCGGACGTTGGCAGCCTGCCGCAAATGTTGCATCTCCACCTCCGATCTCATGCGCCGTCGCCTTTTCATCAGCTGGCCTTCGCCCCTCATCTGTGGGGACATCTCGGAAGTGCTGTCAGCGCAACCGTAGGAGAAAGTGGAGGAGGAGGAAGAGAAGGAAAAGTTGCCAACATCGCAGTACTCCCCATCATGCGATATCCTGTTGTCCTTGTAGTAGTCTTGGATTTGGCTGGTGAAAAAGTCTACGTCGTCGTCCAGAAACTCGTCTGTGTCCAAATGATCCCGAGAGGACTGATCTGTAAAGAAATCATCTTCGTCGAAATAAGGGGAGGAGAAGGAGTCCAACCCCGTAAACTGATCTAACACAGTGTCCATTTTTTTGGCTGTTGTTTTTCTGTTGCCCAGTAACAGCAGTTAGCCTGCTCCTTGCCCTGTCTCTGGATGTTCCAGAGTTGCTTCAGTGAAGGCTGGCACGCGAGGACTCTTATAACTACATCCATTGTCGCGTGCCATTAACCAAAAGAGCCAGCCAATCAGCGCCGAGCCTCCGCTGTGGTCCTCGTGGAGGTTGTACACCTAGAGATAACGCACGCCGCACCACTCCCCACCCCCCTTGGATTTAACATGGAAAAAGGGGCAGGAGGCTAAGTGGCCAATAAAACAATTTTAAGGTTACATTTGGCTTCTTAATTTTCTGCGGAAGTGGATTGAGCTTTTTTTACACCCGAGCCCACAAAATCCCACTAATAGACAGCAATGTAAATAATAATAAATACATGCATTAAAAGGCAATGGACTTACGGGCCCAACTAGGCTACAAGTCCTCGAAATATAAAGTTTTAAACTAATTTATAATTATAATATAACTGGAAAACGCGAATTTCCCTATTATTCACTTTAAAAATAAATTATTTATACATGTAAACACAGGTTGACTGGCAAAAGTGTATTATAATTAAGTGTACAACTAAGACGTAATAGAATGTAATAAAAAAAAGTATTCTGGCGATTAACTCATTTTCGAATTGATCACATTTTCGAAAAGTGACGACAAATTGTATTGCATTATTGTTGTTTCTTAAAAAGTTTAATAAATGCATTACTGCAATAATAATTGTACTACTACTAAAATTAAAATACTGCTGCTACTAATAATAATAATTATTATTTTAATTATTGCAATTATTTTTATCATAATTTTTCATACTAATTATCATTGCGTGAGAATCACGAATAAAAAGGACGTTGTGGAGATATTTTGACGGGGAGAACTGTGAACATGGCCGAGACGAGCACAAAAGCAGGTGCGTAGCCAAAGCGTCGTCAAGCTCCGGTGGATTATTGATGTCAACACATAACCTACTTTCGCCATGCCTGCATCTAGCCACTTCTATTTTAATTAGAGAAAAAAATGGTTTTCATTTCTTTAAAAAAAAATCTAACAAAGCTGTTCACATGTTGTACCCAATATTTAAAATGAGCGACAAGTTTCTGTAAAATAGGGAAAGCGTTATGGGCTAATGTATGCTTAGTATCCTGCACCGTGCAAGCTAACAGCGCCGCAATCTGTTGTTTTAAGACGTTACCTGGTCAGAGGATAGCTGGCGAGGCCCGTCTGGCCGTATAAAAGCACATCACAGAACAGGTAGATCTCCGCTACACAGCTCACCACTGGAGCCCGCATCAGGGGAGAGGGGGGCTTGTCACACTGCGCACTTAATTATCGAGGCGTCCAGTCACATTTGAACCCTCTCTGGTTTTTGCTCATAGACCCATACAATGCAGCACAAACATTTGTGTAAGAGTGATGTCGATGAAAGGAAGCCCTTATTTAAGGAGGAGAGACACGGGGGAAGAATGGGAAGTTCATCAATCATGGGTTTTATGGCGCTGATCCGCCCGATTGTGTCGATCCGGTGGACACTGGCCTGTTCACGCGACAATCAACGGGGAACAAGAGACTACTTTACTGACAAAGCCGGGGCGTTCCTTGCCTTTCAATGGCGACTACTTTCAGTCACCGTGAACGACTAATTTATGACAATAAGGTGTCTCTATTTTAAGCACGTTGAAAAGACCACATTATGGAACAGCCACAAAACATATTGAGAGGGGACACTCGCGCCGATCAAGGTCCCAAACTAGCCTTATTAAGATATCTGCCTGTTTCTTTTTCTTTTAAGACTAGAAGCGTCTGTATGGAAACCCGCATTCGGAAATATAATACAATGTAAATTCCGCCAATAAATCGTTTCTTAGATTAACCAAAAGTATGTATTTTTCTTATAATAAGTAATAACTTAATCAAAGTGACAGGATTAATTGAGCGTCAATTAATGGATGCCAAATACACCGACCTATTGGTGCAGTAAATTAAGATATGCTGTATAAGTGCTAGTTTTCTATCTGTATTATCCGTAGCGAGAAACAGATTCGGCTAATTTTATTGCTATCGATTCGAGTGGATAAAAAGTATACCACATTTTTGAGGCTGGGTAATGGTCACTAAAAGCGTAACGTTTTCGTATTGCCAGGTAAAGATTTACACATAAGCTAGCGTTTGTATGTGTGCCCATTGGTCAGAAGTTAATGTTATTGGAGTTATTTTGAATTATGGAATTGTTGGGTTAGATTTGTTCGAAAACGTATCTTTGGGAAGGAGAGCCACCTAGAAATCGTGGGCACGTAAAAAAATATATATCCCTTGTTCGTCGTGCTATGTACAATATTATCTTACGAAGTTTATACACGCCCACATACAGTGGAAATGCATTCATATTTAAAATACATGTTCTAAGTGTATTATTACTATTAATTGAGCAAAGCAACATAAACCATTTCACACCTCAAAATAACGCCAAATGACTTTTAAGTTAACCGTGCGCGCAATAAAGAAAGAACGAGTCGCACCTTATAAAACTGATCTTGGCTACTCATTAGCCTCTCTTGCGCTTTAAAAAGTAAAGCCAAGTTCATTGCTTTGATTAATTGATGCATGTCCCTTTGTGGTGACGATCTTGGTCCTTGGAAAACAAACAAGAATAAAAGCACCAGAAGCGGGTCGTCCGGCCTTTTACTGCTGCGCGCACGGAACTGGCCTCGGAATAAAAGCTGTTTGGCCTCACAGTGGTCGCCAAAGCCTGTCGTATGTCAGACACCTCAAACAAATTACGCTGGTACTACCTGAGGTCCCTACTGGTAAGAATATATAAACAACCCTCATTCACTCGTATTCAAATTGAGGCGGAGGGGGTCACTTTGTTTGGGGAAGGAAAGAGAAAAGTCTGAAAACTGCATAGATGTTGCGCCCCGCCGCAAGCTGCAAAGCGAAGGACAATCCGTGGGAATCCGAACACTTGCGCTCTCTGACAGTGAGTCTCACCGCCCATAATAAATGAGCTGTGCTGCTTTGCGGCGCGTAGGCTACAACAAAATGCGAGTTTGCTATGGGGAAATTTTACTGGGAATGTTTATCCTACGTGTGGGGAGATTATTAAAACATGAAATAAGAGTCAGGCAAATACATGGACGGACAACAATTAGGAGAGACACATAGAGACTCACAGAGACTGTATCGGTTGATTGTATTGGTTGCTGTGCGGACAGTAAGGAAGATAAGAAGTAAAAGTCAACAAGCAATTTCGCAATGCTTGCGGTAAAAGAAAAGTCCAACCAGTTGATTGTATTTCGGAAGATTTTTTTTTAAGGCACACCATCCTATTAGCCACTGACAGTTCTCGGCAGACATTGGTGCTGGTTTGCATATCAAATGCCTTAACTGTTATGTTCTCATAATTTTATGGCCAACATCTACACGTAAACAAGGACCCAAAATAGGCGTAACCAAATTGGCGAAAGTAACCAAACTGTAAACTCAATACATTGCACTTGAATGCAAGGGGCTCTGATTCGTTATGACTACACTGCCTATTGTCCTTCACTTTTGACAAGCAAATACATTTCAGTAATATGTAATTCTTCTTGCACAATTTAAATCAAACATCAAACACGTCTTTGAGTCACTAAGAGGTCCCTGAGCTTTGATTTAATGCCAAGAGGCACATACATCAATCAACCTTTTTTGCGCACAGCGACAGTGGAACACCCGCGCGGTCCTTCAGTGCCAAACGAAACGAAACACCTGCGTGATTGACTGTCAGTCCGAAGACTAGCACGAGACTGGTACCTGAATCTCGCTTCGTCGTTTTGCATAAGGATTGTTTGACCGATTCAGGGCAGACAGAACCGTGACTGTCACCTTCCCTCGATCCAGTCACTACTTTCACATATTTCAGCGCAAGTCGTCGCTGCAGAGCGACCACTGACCATGGGAATACCAACACTTGGGCTTTTTGCGCAGACGGTACAACGGTGACTATAGTAAATGGGGTGTCTACTCGTTGCACAAAGTACTGGTGGATGATACGTCATGGTTTAAACCAGTGGGGAGGGACGTTAGACGACATCTCGTGCTTTAACGCGTTTTTGGTTTTTTGTTTTGTTAAGAGCGTTTATGATATACATTACTACAATATATTTATAGAACTAAAAACGTTGTCTGTTAAAAAATATTGACCCATGCTGGATCCAAATGAAACCAACGAATCGCAGTTTAAGACACATAAAAAAACGCAATTAAATATAGTTATGTAAAGTGAGATAAGCAGGTCGTTTTATTTGGTCTCAGCCTAATTGACATATATCATTCGGGATATATTAATCAGTTTAAATGTAATCATTTAAAAACTTTTTTTGTTTTAAAAAAGTTGTTCAAAGCTTCAAACTTTCCCTTACGTCGTCGGTATTTAGGTAATTGAAATTTTTTGATCCGTTAAAAACAACAATTGATTCAAGTTTCTTATAGAATTTACAGGTACGTTACAGGAATTGTTGTTGGAGTTCCACGTCTCCCTCAGATAAATTATGAACGTTTTGCTAATCCGAGGACAGGACCTCGTAAATAGACACACATTGAAACTCAGCACGCTTCAAGTAGCTTCGCCTCTGTTCGCACGCGCTTTCTTTCAATTCAAATCTTAGTGACCTGGTACCTGAATTGCTTGCTGGTAAAGTGCCATTGACGACCCGAGCCCCGTGTTTTCATGGCCCTGACTGAAAGGGTCAGGGTGTCAGCGGCGGCTGGCAGCGCGAGCTGCGGAACACTGGGGATCCCTGGGAATCCGACCACATGCGCCCGAGCCGCAGGAGCAGACTGCCGTAGTTACGAACGGGATGCGCCCGCTGTCCAGATTGCCAGACAAATTAGAATTGTAGTCGTAGGGTGTGGAAAGATTTGCTTCATTCAGAGCGTTGAATAAACAAAACGTTTCTTAAAACGTGTCACACCATCGGTCCTTCCTACTGAGGTTTTGTCCCCCAATTTTCCAGTAATAGTCACTATTGACCCCCAAAGAGAGAGCGACGGGTAAACTGTAAATATAACCTCAGCTGAATAATTTACATTTATGTCCAAACGAAAAAAAAAACACAATGGAGTTTTCACTGGTCGCTAACCTTGATTGATTCAATCCCGTTAGTCTTAAACCACAAGACTATAGTTATTTTGCAGTCGAATTCATTCGGATTTTTTCTTCTGGCTATAATACATGCCGAACATAAAACCAGTATCAACACCAATTACACTGGACTTCCTGTTCACCAATTCAGTGCTGTTGTTACGTTTACCAGTTATTAGGCTGTGGCCAACATCATACTCGCAAACTAAATATTGCCGGCTACGTAACCTCAGGTAACCAAGTGCAGAGGATAGTTTCAAACTGCACCGCAGTTAAACAAATCTATTTACATTTATATCACATCACATTATGTGCGTCAACAAGATCTTTAAACGGGCGTTAATAATGTCTCGATAGTACAGATGAATTTAGTCAGATAATTTTAATCCAGGAATTGGCTATGGTAGTATATATGTGATACTAGATTTTACATTTTGCAAGTGACAAAAAGTTTAATTACCCATTTGAGTAAAAACATTATCAAAAATTGCTTGTTAGGTTGCATTTGTTGTTAGGATCACAAAATTGTAATCGTCCATGTATCATTTTCGTGTAGTTAAATCTAAATGGTCAAGAACTATCGACGAAAAGCCTTTGATTAAATTATATTGTAAACACAATTATATTGAACACCCGCAAACAATCCTAAAAACTGTGGTAGAAGGATAAATTACAGCAATAATGGTTTGGAATCAAAAACAAATTAACAAAATTAACGTGGCGCAGTCATAACCAGCTTCATTCGGTAAACAATCCAAAACGCAGACAAGCAAATGGTAAAATGCGAGGATGGGTCAGAGATTAATCCTTTAAGAGATTTAGAGGATTATCGATTCCCTATTTCTAAGACAAATTGATTTGAGCTTTAGTCTGTGAGTCTCAGTATGCCCTCGGGCGGTTTCACACAGAGAGATTAGTGGGGAGTTTCTAAATGGCGTCCCATAAACCTGAATGCTTCCATGACGAGACACGGTGGTCCGATTGCCGTTTCCCCTCACATCATAATGCGACATAATTTGCATGATCTGATTCGTATTATCGTATTCATTTTATGATCCACACCTTTCCACCTTTCTCCTGTACCATTCTGCTGGAAGCTTTGGTGATAATCGATCATCCGTGGATTACCAATAAAGCCACATTGAATCCGTATGACCGGTTCTATATATTTTTTTTTATATAATTCATGGTTTATAATGGCTTGTGGATTACACACCTTTCACACTCACGAATGATAAATATAATTGGTTCATTTAAAATGTTTAGTTCTTAAAATTCAGTTACAATCCAGCCCCCTAAAACCGAACAACAAAATAACCCATCTCCATCCAAATCAACCCTGTCGTAAAAAAAGGTTTTCATCTACAATTTTCATCAAAATCTGATTGCGTGGAATACATTCACAACTCCATCTTCTCTTTCTTAATCTGTCTAATTTCAAAAATCTAATTAAGAACTACTTACTGTCACAGTCTCGTCGCTCATTGGCTTCAAGTAAAGGATAATCTGCTATCATACACTCCACAGATATTAAATATGTTTGGGAGATTTATCCCAAATCCTTAAGCCAGACGATTAGACTGGTATACATTCCGACCCACTCACATTTATTAGTAAATAATGAATGAAAAATAAAATATTTATTAAAAAATGAAATACCGTTTTAACATATCGATCTAACAAGTGGCTATTTGCCAACATCTATCAAACAAATTGTCTATTTGACCGTAACTATCAAAGCAGATCTACATTTTAAAGGAACAATTAAACAAATATTTACATGTCATAGGGAATTATAGCGAACACCGGTGGACTAATTAATTTCTGGATAATCAACAAGAAACTACTTACATTAATTATTAGTGGACAAGAAAATAAAAAACTAGTATTTAAATTCGTTTCTATTTTATCACGTCGAAATACATTGTTTTATTCACTAGTACTATTCACAAATGACGAACGCTTCTTATTTAGAGACATTCTTTGTAAAATATACTGTTCACCATAAGCGCGGACGGAACCGTAATTTTGGGGTTTTATATATTTCTTCCTGTATGTAATAAATACTCGAGTTTTAGTGATTCTGATTCAGAAGTACGTAAGAGTGCCTTGCTAGTTCAGTTTTTCCTTCCATTGCAATCCTCAATTCGTTAACTGGTTCAACAATTAAGTGAAATTAGTACAAATTACCAAGTGATCCATCCGGGTAGTATATAAATAGACCTTGAAAATCTTTAGAATAGTGGTCTCCAGGCACCTGATCTGACTTAGATCAGGTCATATGAAAAGATACACGCAAGTGGGTCGACTTTGATTTCTCTATCCTGCAACAATTCCCAGCTGTTTCATATGGGGAAAAAAAATTTCCTTGAGGTTAATTTTAACCATTGTCATGAGGTGACCTCCAAGAAATTCTGTTTGGGCTCCGGAGTCAACGTTCACTTCAAACTGTTTGCAAAGACACTAACTCCGCCTAGTGGCCAGAACACGTTAAGGACAGAGGGCGAAATCGTTCGGATTTAAATACTTTTGCAACGTCAATGTAAATTGGTCTAATGTCAAGTAAGTTGAATTTAATTACATGGAATTGACAATGGGTGTATATATATATATTTGACTAAGTATTAACTGACTTTAAAAATGTGCAAGCTTTATATACAATCGTCCTTGCATCTTGTGTTGTGGCTAGGATGGACTGCCCAGCTTAACCCGTGGTTTTATTTGCCATGTTTGACCTTTACTGGGAAACCATTATCTGAATGTTGTGTTCATAACTGCAGGAGACCAGGGCTACCCATTAAAAACATGGCTGATGAATCCCCTCATAAACCCCTCAAACCTAAAAGAGGCAAGGTACAACCAAGCCCACGCATGCATGAGAAAAGTGGAGCGCACCAGGAGGCCCGCTGCAATACCAGCCTAGCAAGGCTAGCCTCTGAAACGAAATTCCTTCAAATGCCATTACGTGAATGCAATGCAATGTGCAAATTCCTTCTTAGGTTTGCTACATTGTCAAGAGGGTCCTCCTCCTGTTGCACTAATATCACTTTTGTGGATTTTTTTAATTTATTTTTTTCCTCAGATGAGGCTCTAACCTGCTCCCAAGAAATACTTTTTTTCTCTTATTTGTCAAGCCATTGCTGACAAATGTTCCATTTCTGCGTCAGAAAAGTTATTTTCTTTGTCTTGATTTCTCCATATTGACAGAAATTGGTGACATTTCTTGCAGCTTTAAAGGGAAGGATTATGATCATAAATGGTAATTTAGGGTAGTTCTTTATGTAAGTGAGACTTGCACAGTGTTTTAGAACGTGTCTGATTTATCAAGGCAAAATCCATACAGGTGCCTGTAAATCAAACGTAGGAGCAATGGACGAATAGCAACTTGTTTGTACTTGCGAAAATTCTAAATTTTCTTCGTACGAGTTAAAGTTTTCTACGCAACATTGATAAATGTGGGTCCTAGTGATTTAACCCACTATAGCATTTTCCCCGAAATTAGAAGTTCATTCATTCAAAATCCTTTAAAATTCTACAATCTTTCGTTTCTTTATATAGTGTAGTATGTTTACCAACATCGCGGAAACGTTCTCTTGGTTGGTCACTTCATTATTGATTAAGCCAACTTATAGTAGACTTAGGACATTCATTCGCCTTTCTGGAAAAGGACAACTGACCAACGGTAACGACAATGCATAAATAATCACTTGATTAGCCTAATTTTTAAAAAGGTAATTGCCTACAAACTTTACATTCAGCTAATAGATTTGATTATTTCAGCTCTACAGGAGCTCCGTAGAGAAGTCGTGACTGAACATTCTTGGGCTCTTTAGAAAACCTTCTACGAAAGACACCGAAGTCATAGAAAAACGTTTATAATGAATAGGAATT
>JAOYSI010000026.1:1302894-1317559 GCA_025775065.1 Hiodon alosoides | reverse complement strand
TGCAGCCTCGTTGGGATGGTTAAAGGCAGTGTTATTGTGTTGGTAAAGTGCAGTGTTATTGTGTTGGTAAAGTGCAGTGTTATTGTATTGATAAAGTGCAGTGTTATTGTATTGGTAAAGTGCAGTGTTATTGTGTTGGTAAAGTTCAGTGCTAATGTATTGGTAAAGTGCAGTGTGATTGTGTTGGTAAAGTGCAGCCTCTTTGGGATGGTTAAAGGCAGTGTTATTGTGTTGGTAAAGTGCAGTGCTAATGTATTGGTAAAGTGCAGTGTGATTGTATTGATAAAGTGCAGTGTTATTGTATTGGTAAAGTGCAGTGTTATTGTGTTGGTAAAGTGCAGTGCTAATGTATTGGTAAAGTGCAGTGTGATTGTGTTGGTAAACTGCAGCCTCGTTGGGATGGTTAAAGGCAGTGTTATTGTATTGGTAAAGTGCAGTGTGATTGTGTTGGTAAAGTGCAGCCTCGTTGGGATGGTTAAAGGCAGTGTTATTGTGTTGGTAAAGTGCAGAGTTATTGTATTGGTAAAGTACAGTGTGATTGTGTTGGTAAAGTGCAGCCTCGTTGGGATGGTTAAAGGCAGTGTTATTGTGTTGGTAAAGTGCAGTGTTAGTGTGTTGGTAAAGTGCAGTGTTATTGTGTTGATAAAGTGCAGTGTTATTGTGTTGGTAAAGTGCAGTGTTATTGTATTGGTAAAGTGCAGTGTGATTGTGTTGGTAAAGTGCAGCCTCGTTGGGATGGTTAAAGGCAGTCTTATTGTGTTGGTAAAGTGTAGTGTTAGTGTGTTGGTAAAGTGCAGTCGTATTGTATTGATAGAGTGCAGTGTTATTGTGTTGGTAAAGTGCAGCCTCGTTGGGATGGGTAAAGGCAGTGTTATTGTGTTGCTAAAGTGCAGTCTCATTGGGTTGGTAAAGTGTAGTCTTTTCGGACTGTTTAAGTACAGTCTTGTTGGGATAGTACAGTACAGTCTTATTGGGATGGTGATGCAGACAGGCTGCGAAATAAAGACTTATGAGGAGTATTTGGGAAGTATTTATAGGAAGGCAAAAATGTCTGAGCCCAGGTCAGAAATGACAGCTCCACTTGTTTTCATTTCTCCCTGCCTGCTTGCTTCTGAGAAAAGGGGAGAGTATTTGTGTATAAAGGGGGAAACCTCCATTTAACACAGGAAATGGCGGGGATTCAAAGCCCTTCTGCGTTTATCTTAATAAGACGGCAAACTGATGGGATACGGACTAATGAGGATTGATCGTCACTTTGGAAACCGGAGCCCTCACCGCCATCAAACGAATGTGCAAGGATGGCACGATTGCAACCCTCCACTCGAGGGAGAATAAATAACTAACTCAATACGACCCGGTGATGTTTTTTTCTGTTTGCCACACTTCCTTTCTCCCTCCCAATGTTTATTCCTGTTCCTTACCTAAGGCCCTTTTATGTTGATAATCGACAGCGCTCTAAGCTTTTCGTGGGTAGAAAACGTAGTTCTGAAACTCTTCGATTAAACAAGGGCAGTTTTGTGTTTGTGTTTTGCAATGAGCAACGGCATTAAAATAAGATTATCAAAACCAAAGTAATTTGGAACATGACGGACACAATTACACTTTTGGAAGTGCCATACCAGTACAAATCTATTTACCCTAATTATTCAAGACTCAAGCCCAGACTTGTCTTGAAGTGTAGTCTAAAATTAGCTTTTTTTCACTTGCTATTCTAGGAATCTGCTTAAATGTCTAGAATAGCTTGTCATTCCTGATCTGTCTACAAAAAGATTATCCTTCTATCCACATTTATAGCAGCTATAAATATAAATAGAGGGACTCCTTGGTACGGTGGCCGTCTGAGAGACATGCTGTTTCATTGTGTATGTTAAACACTTGCCAGTGGTGTTGATCATTTTTTTGTCTGTCATATGTTCTGGTGTGAGGTATCCCATGTAATATGTTGATTCTTTCATTAAAAGGACCCCACACAAATTCAGGGCCAACATTTGTTTGAGTTCAGGATTGTTTTTTGAGTCTGGGTTCTTTATTAACTGAAAGAAGAAAAAAATATTTACAGATATAATTTTACATTTACAGGAAGCTGATATGGGAAGTGAGATTTTGTGTGTAAAAACAGTTGCTTGTCGCTGTTCTTTTATCAGCTCTTGTGTTGTTTTGTGAAAATGTATAAATAAACTTGTATTTACACTCTATTCAAGCTCCAGTCCTATGATATTCACACTGTGTTCACACTGTAGTCACACTGTATTCGCATGGTATTCATACTTATATTTAGGCAGAATGATACACATACACAGAGCAAACCCTTTCTGAGCAGACCACCGCAGTTTGTTCCCACTGTCCTTACTTACTGTTCCCGTTGTTCCCACTTACTGTTCTTACTTTGTCCTCACCATGCCTCCCCAGGTCTGACCGCAGCTGCCTCCCTGGTGTCACTGGCCTGGGCCCTGGCCTCCTACCAGAAGGCCCTCCGGGATTCCAGAGATGACAAGAAGCCCATCAGCTACCTGGCAGTCATCATCCAGTTCTGCTGGCACTTCTTCACCATCGCCGCGCGGGTGATCACCTTCGCCCTCTTCGCCTCCGTGTTCCAGCTCTACTTCGGCGTCTTCATCGTCCTGCACTGGTGTACCATGACCTTCTGGATCGTCCACTGCGAGACGGAGTTCTGCATCACCAAGTGGGAGGAGATTGTCTTCGACATGGTGGTGGGCATCGTCTACATCTTCAGCTGGTTCAATGTGAAGGAGGGCCGCACCCGCTACAGGCTCTTCATCTACTACTTCGTCATCCTCCTGGAGAACGCGGCACTGAGTGCCCTGTGGTACATGTACCGCTCGCCGCCCAGCACCGAGGCCTTCGCCGTGCCCGCCCTGTGTGTCATCTTCAGCAGCTTCCTGACCGGGATCGTCTTCATGCTCATGTACTACGCCTTCTTTCACCCCAATGGCCCGCGATTCGGGCGGTCTCCCACCTGTACCCTGGAGGACCCGGCCATTTCCCTCCCACTGCCTGCGGAGGGCGCTACCAACTCCCTGAGAGCCGGGCAGGGCCGGGCGGGGCTGCTGGTGCCGACGGCGGACAGGGACTCCGAGAGGGACGGTTGCATGCCGGTATTCCAGGTGAGGCCCACGGCCACCTCCACGCCATCCTCCCGCGTCCCGCGGGTGGAGGAGACGGTAGTTAAGATAGACATGTTCCGGAACAGGTACCCTGCCTGGGAGAGGCACGTGTTGGACAGAGGTATACGACAGGCCATACTAGCCTTCGAGTGCTCACTGTCTCCTCCTCGGCTTCTGTACAAAGATGATGCTCTGGTCCAGGAACGTCTGGAGTACGAGACCACGCTGTAGCATAGGGTATTCTTATTATGTACATTTAAAAAAAAAACACCAAAAGCTGACGAACAACTTGGGCTAACAGCAGGACTGTGGCAATAAGTTAGCTGCTTTCTCTATACATAGCATTGAACCATGATGTCCATGATGTTGATTGTCGTGGACTATTCGTTGACTAAATTTACTTCTTAGTTAAAGGATTTGTCGATGTTTATAAATGATTTTTTTAAGGCTTTATTGGTTGTTTATTTTCATTATCTGTCAAGAAATGTTTCATTTAGTAAAACGCCAGCATTTTAGTCAGCTAAAAACACTAGGCTGACAGGACAGTCTCCCTGACCCTGGCCGTTCCCACGACAACCGTGACTAGAGTAGACAGGCCTTGACTCAGTAGTTACAGCTTCAGCGGAATCAACCAGTGGCCGCAGAAATTTCTGTTCTATTGTAGAATTACAGCAAAAAAATTCCTGTTCAGTTGCAGAATGACAGTATACATTTGTATGGTCCCAGTTTGAGATCCACTGGTTCCTAAATGATTCACTGTAATTTCTCATTTCTGTTATTATCCAAAACTTTTTTTTATTTTTTTAAAGGAATTTTGTCATTTATGTAACTGGCCAATGGTTGTTTTCCTGAAAGAGCATACAAAACAGTTATGCCAGAACAATTTATGAAAGACACACTATTTGCTTTGCTCAGTTAAAACACCTAATTAAAAAAGAACCTTGAAAAAACTAAGTTGGAAAAAAGGGACCAAATTCAGATTGTTTTTGTGGACCCGGGTGCTGTAATGAGAAAAAACAAAAACAAGAAAAAGTCCCCACTGCCACTGTCAGGCCTTGCTCTTTTAGTGCCAAAATGTCTGCCACTGTTTCATTTCACAGACAACGAGTCACCGCCAAGCATTCAAATTGAAAACAGGACCAGATTCTCGTTTGCTTGAATAAAAATGTAAAAGTTACTTGGCCGACATTTGCGTGAGTGCCACCCAAAAGGAACATGGAATATGTGGGGTTCTGAAATCACGAGGCACGTTTTTCCATGGGACCCTGTCTCCCGCAGCCCTCGTACCTGCAACCTCTGTTAACCCCAGGATCGCACCCCCACAGCACAGAGCTTTCCTATAGGCTTGATGATGCAGCATTCATTTTTAATCTTGCTCGATACGTAACATTGCATTTATTTTTGAAAATATGTCAGTGATGATATGGGTTACTTATAGCTGTCATTCAATACAAAAAAAAGTTATACTGGACTTCTGATGCATCTGAAGCACTTCTGTGCACCTTGCTGCTCTATTTACACAAGAACTAGTAAGGGCTTAGACCACTGCGGTCACTGCGGTCACTGAAACAGCCAACAGATTTAAAAGCAATTGTGTCAAGCCAGACTGGGCAGTGGTTCAAGAAGACATACTGCAGATTGCTGCAAGACCGTGATCTTAATCACATCCCAGCCATGACTGCGTGTTTTGTTTGTTTTCTGGACAGCTTTTTTTTATGGTTAAACCTGGAGAGAGGTCCGAGCAGCTGCAGCGTCTTCTCCAACACTTTCTATTTTTCCATCATCAGTGTTTCTTTGCCTCGATGATGCTCTGGACGGGAAGGCGGCGTAGCGGCAAAGAGAAAGCACAAAGTCTGTCTAAAGGAGAAATCACAGCACAGTCGTGATTATGTGGTGGTCTTAATAGTGCCATCGCAAGACATCGAAAGGGAGTATGCTAAAGAATCACCTTTTCTTAGATGTAGGCCTGGATTTACTCCAAACTGTTTCACGTTTTTTGTTGGATTGTCCAAACCTTTCCAATGATAATGCTTTTTAAAATCATAATTTCACTTTGCGTGTATTTGTTTTTGTCTCTTCCATACTGGATGTTTTCAGTGATACATCTCATCAATTGTTTTATGCTTGTTTGTACAATTGTTCATTAAATCTTTTTATCCATCTGACTCCCTGCATTTTCACAAACCTCACAGAAGTGCAACCCCTTATGACAATTTGTTGTAAGTAATGAATGTTTTCCTGCACAAATTTGGCTGAAAATGGTTTGACACTGAGAGTAGTGTGCTCTGTGAAGGGTTTTGGTAATGGTAAAAGCACATATACCCTTTCACCGTAATCAATCAGTGGTGGGCGTAATGGCAGCGAACACTAACTGGAGAAATGGTTTGGCTTTGTCATGGCAGCTCTGGTCTGAGAAAATGTTTGCGTCTGGTTTATGCACACTGAAGACCTTACTGCATTCCTTTTGTGGAATTTCTTGCAAATAGGGATGGTTATTCAGAATAAACTATCTTTTTAGTTTATTAGTGGGCAAAAAATATCTTATTTTAAGTGAAACAAAACCAGTAGAACAAACAATATCCCTTTTCAAAGCAGATTTTTTGCAAAGAATGTACATTGTTGAATTCCATGTGGATGGGGCAATATTTGTTTCTGACCTAGTTCAATGTTAAAGATTGTTTTATATATCGTGCATTTAAAGTTGGATGGGGGATATGTAGGAGTCTGTGCGGCAGATTGAGCGACATTTAGGTGACGGGTTTTGTATATATATCTGTAGAGCGCAAGAAGCCGTTATTTAATAGACCTGGATCCCTCGATCTACTTGGCGCTGTGTCTGGAATGAAAAATCTGGCTTTCTGGAAAAAGTCCCTGGTGTCAGCAGAGTCCATTAAGATAACAACGTTGGCAAATTAGGACTCTCGGTTTGGAAGTAAAAGTATTCAATATTAAAGCTTTTTTCTATTATTGTACAACGGAAAGCCTGGGGCATAAAAGCTTTAGGTAACAGATTAATGAAAGTTCATTAGGCAAAAATGACTGCGCGACGAGTCATTTCTTAATCAGTTTAAGCCTATATATAGCCGCGTAATATGTCTAGCTGTAACTCTTCACTTTTTGCCAAGAACACGTGTGTTATGGGTGCTCACTTGTGGTGGCCTTCTTGGACCCTGGACTGCTGTCAACAGCCACGGCTACAAGACACTGATGCGTAGAAGCTTCTCTACACTCCACGAGTGACGTGTGGCCTCAGCGCCCCACAGTAGATCCCTTTGCTTGGCTGTTGCTGGAAGCTCAAGATCTGGGTCTCAAAGATCTGGCACAAGGTCGGTACATTGTTGAAGCCTCCATCGCTCAAAAAACACATTGCCCATTTATATTTAGGTTGTATTGTTCCTCTTAAATATGAGTCAATTCAAAATAGAGGAACATTTTCATCTCATATTTGTTCCTCTAAAAATGTATAAGACCTGAGCTGAGGTTACTTGACTGGAAAGAGAGTACAGCGGTCTCACGATTGGCAGTGCTCAACAAACTATATAATGTCTCCTTTCCTTTTTTGTGCAGCTTGGTTTCTGCAAACGAAGTGTAATCCTAACGAAATCCTGGCTTGGATGGAAAGAGCCGTGATCAGGAGCATTTATGAAGGGAAACACTCTCCATTGTTGCAGGGTCCCACAGCACATCATTAGCTAGATGCTTTTTCTCACCAAAGTTCATCTGCATTCTAAGAAGGGAAATATTACATTTTTTCTAAATAGTGAGACTGCAACCACACCCTGTGTCAGAGCCTCGCACAAGCCCCTTTTCAGTCAGATCACTATCCTTTGCTACAGGCATAGGGCCTACATCAAAACGCGCACGCCTAGGGTTCGGTCGACCTTTAGTTGTGTGTGATAAAACTCCATAATTGGGTCCCTGATACTGACAGAAAAAAAGACTGATGCCTTTTTGTAACCAAACATTTTATTTCACTGTTTTATGCATGCTAACTAATTAAGTTCTCACAGCATCGCCTTAATGTTTAAGCAAACATTGCTAAGCATTGTAGCTTCGTTACGAGAATGTTGAGTGTTTGCAGACATAAGCTAGTTCAATAAACGTGAGAGTCTTAGTTACAATTCCATGTAATTCTTTATCATTCATGATTTGTCGTTAGGGAAACTAGTTCAGAGGAAGTATTTTCACATAAGTGTGACATTCTCATTTGAGGGAAGGCTAGCATGAAGATTATCTGTTAACAGTCCCACCCAAAACATATTACACTAGGCCTACTTGTGTGTGGTTAACTGTGTAGTTCATTCACACTGTTCACCTGTGCAGGTTAGAAAGTTACGAGCACTACGAGCCAACCAAGTCTTTGTGACTCAGCTGTTTGTCGTTCTTCCTCGGTTAGTAACGAGTCTGAGTGCTGCCAGGTAGATTCAAACTGAGTCCTGGATGAAGTCCTGATGCTCACTGGCATCAGCAGTCAGATGGAGTTAGGCAGTTTTGGGTAGATCACATTGAATGAATAAAATGTGCAGGACTGTGCTATGGGGATCTGGAGGCTTCTCCCGCCGCATCATTAATGTGCAGCTCCTTGCAGCCGCCATGCAAGGACGAATTCACAAGTGGAAGGCTCTCCAAGAAGAAGCCGCAGTGCCTGAGAATTCGCAGAATCACACGTAACAAGCTCCTCTTGTGGTAGGTTTTGGCTGGCATTGCATAATCATTTGAACAGGGGGTCCACTGTGCCTCAGCGCCATAGAAACCCCTGATGTAGAAAAGAACCCCCGTGAGATGCATGCAATCTTCCTCAGACTCCCGCCGGAAGAAAACCACTGAAAAAACATTGGGGTATTGTAAGCCCGCTGAAATTAAACCTGACGCATTTTTTTACGGCATGCCCAGTGAACCCCCTGCCCAGAACACGGTCAAACTCTCTGAGCTAGCTGGCTTTGTGTTTGCAGGTCTCATCTGAACTAGCTGGCTTTGTGTTTGGGGGCAACTAAATCTCTAATCTGATTTTTAAATGCATATAGAGAACAGAGGTGGGGAAAGTGAGAACAGCATCAGATGAAGGCCAGAGTGAATGGCTCCTGTAAGTTAAACAATGCTCATATTTCCCATATTACTTTCCCTATTTCATATTTGTTTTCTCCAGTTTTCACTAAGAGTTCTTATAATTAATAATTAAGGGTGCAAACTGTCTGAGCCCTTCTTAGATAAAATAGGATGCACATAGTTATTGCCATTTCTTTTCTCCTTTATTCTTCTGAGAGGCCACCAGAAAATAAGCATGCCCTCCCAGACTGACGCTAACTGGTGAGCAATCTACTGGGAGTATGTCTACCCACATGCTTCCTAACTGAGTTCTTGGACTCGTAACCCTGAACTGGATCAATTCCCAGACGGGGGGTTGTGTTTCTCTCAAGCCAGGTACTTAACATGAGTAAATATCCGGATCTTGATAAAATAATGAAATAAATAATGAGTGAGTCAGGAAAATGTTTGTGATTGTGTGCGCGTGTGTTTGTTGGGGAGGCTGTTTGCATTTCTGTGTGCGTGTGTGTGTCTGTTGGGGGTGTTTGCATGTTTGTGTGTGTGTGTGTATGTGTTGGGGGTGTTTGCATGTGTGTGTTTGTGTGGGGGGGGTGTGTGCAGTTTCTGTATGTGTGCATGTGTGGTTGCGTGCGTGCAGTTTCTACGTTTGTCTGTCTGCATGCATGCAGTTTGTGTGTGCGTGCATATGTGTGTGTGTGCGTGCGTGTGTTTGTGGTTGCATGTGCGTCAGAGTGATTAGCTGAGAAGTCCTGTATCCCGTTTCACCAGTACTCTGGAAATCACCTGTTGGGAAGGAATGGCTCTGTTTGTCAGGTGGGAGCATTGTGGAAGGCTGATATGTTTGTGTTCAAACATTTCTCAGTGTGTTATTTATGGTTAGTTATCATATAAATATATAAATAACAGGTTTCATTGTGAAGGACATTTATTTTGTTCTTTGTGAATAATTCATTGGAATTTTGAAAATTAAGCTTGTTTCAAAAATTGTTTTGTAGGATAAATAAGGTCTCTTAAGACTGTGTTAGTAAGAATATTCTTGGTAGAGAATACATTACAATATTCTCTGCATAGATTCTATGGAAATGATTTAGTATTTTAGGCCTGTCACTCTTTTTAGATTCGACAGAGTTTAATCCCAATTGAAGAGCACATTTTTTAACATATTCCCTTTTTAGGAGGGGGCGCTAAACTTGCTAAAGCAATTCGATTTTTCTTTGGCCCTGCGCTCACAGTTAATTATAAATGGAACTGATAAATTTCCAGTAATGAGGACTCCAACACGCACTCGCCATTCATCAAGCTAACTGACACACATGTGTCTTGAATAAGAACAAAGTCCTGTTGAGGGAAAACTATGTGATAAAGAATAAAGATTTTACGCCTTATTTGTGTCATCAGATCAAAGTTAAATGTGATATACCAAACTGGTTTTAACTCACTAAAACACGCATAAATAATATACAGTATGTGTTAAAAATAACCTTAGCTGACCTTAGTAGCTTAGTTGGTAAGGGAGTTCGCCTGAATGCAGACTGAGCCCTACTAGTTTGCTGGCTTGAATGCAGCTCATTTTTAAAAAGGAAAAGAAAATCCTTAAAGCTAAAGATGTAGCAATCAAAGCAATGTTGATCTTTTTTTTAAAAGATAATTGATTTTCACTTCAAAGTCTCCATAAAGCATGGCTTGATGTTAAAAATCGTAGCTGACTTGTGTGTTCTGTTCAAGCTCAACACCAATGTCTCCATTTGAGCGATATAAACAGCTGATATAAAATATGTATGTGTATATAAATGATTTAATAATTGTCAAGCTGGCTGATTTTCCTTCAGTTTACCTTTAGTCTGGTAATGAAGCCGTTCGCGCACAGCCAAATGCAGGAGACAAACTCCGCAGGGCTGATTTCCATCACATTCGTTTATCTCCAGGCAGGGCCCCTTTTCTCCTTCAGAACCTTTCTAAGGGGATGTACCGAGCGCAGAAGTCACAAAACCATTCTGTGATGATTTAAAGTCACAGATATAAAAGCACTTAAGTTGAATCACGACAAGTTGTGCCTCTATCAGAGAGAGATTTTTTAGAAACCACCAGCGCATGTGTTTGGAAACATGTCACAGCCAAAGTACCATCCATATTGACATTCTAAAACCTTAACTCAAGTATTTAATTTGTCATTGGAGGAAGTAAAAAAAATATGATCATGAATTAAAAAAACTACCTCAGCGCAGTTTGTTGTGACAGAATGCTAAATGTGAACCTAACATGACTTTATTTGAAAGGACAGTAACGAGAGTAACGAGATTCTGTACTGCACTCTCTTAACTCCTGGAACAGCAGTTGTTACACAGTTGTAGCAGCGAAAGGCCCCTTGTTCATCACAATAAGTACACAACCAAACCGAGTAGGGGTTAATCGGACATTGCCAACTCAAACCTCATGCCATTGGCTATCACGACACAGGTCTCCCATTGTTTTCATTGGCCTTCATCCTTTTTTCTTTTCTTTTTTGCTCTTTCGTGTCTCATATCTTTATTTACTGGTGTTTCAGTCTCCTTGTTTACATCACTTGATGCAGTAAAATGTAACTCTCTGCTTCCCTGCTGTAAAAAGTTTACGTTTCATTTAAAGTTGAATTTGAATTGTTTTTTTTTCACGACGGCCTTTTTTCATCACCAGAAAAGACTGAAAACATAGTAAGGGTATAATCATCCGGACCCAAACAGATATGCATGCTGTACGCTGCGTTGCTTTGTGACCAATATGAGCCAAGGTCCCAACTGAGGATGCCAACTGAGGTCACGGCATTTTCAATTGTTTAAGCCCCCAGTGTAGAGAACACATCTGTCAAGTGTTTCAGACAACGCAATTTAGCAGCATAGCTTTTGCTCATCCTTACACCATGGACTGCTGACAGAAGTGCTAAACAAGCGCAGGTCTACATATACTTTAACCAAATATTGTTTCAGCTGGTTGAAAGCAGAAAGGTAACATTTAAAGATGATCTGCTCAGGGTGAGAACAGGGCATATGAGCTACGTAACAAGTCTAACTTGTGCGTGTAGGAATTTAATTTATACAGAAAACTGATTTATTTTGTAAACAAGTTGTATGCACCATTGTATAATAGCGACTGTGTATACTTATTTTTCTCAAGTAGTACAAACACAGTGACATTTATTCATATGGGAACAAAGATATTCAGTTTTGCTTGTAGTGTAAACCTAATGTACAAATATATCCAGAATTTTATTTGCGATGGAAGATTAAATAGTTGTTGATATAGAACATTTTAACTGTATATAAATGTATTAAAATTTAATGTTAAAGGTTAAAAAAAAGCAACATTCCTATCTGAGTCCTGATTGTGAAGGGGTTCCCATTGACTAGAGGTGGCTGTCACACGATGGCAGCTACTTATGATATAGTAAAGAGTTAAACTTGTATGGTGTATGTGATTTATTTGATGTATTTGAAAAGAAAAAAGTACCACGTTTATTTTTGGTGCGTTCAGTAAGTTTTGTGGTGAAAGTCTGAAGTTGTACTAAACACGCATTTTATTGGTTATTTACATTTGTTGTAAAATTAAACTTAAAACAAAGGAATCAAAAAATTTTGTATCTATTGGATTTTTGTACATTTTTAATTTTACTGCAACACAAGGTACCAAATTCATTTAATAAAGTACACTGTGGCCATTTTGTCAGCCTGTTGCTTAAGTTCATTCACAATAAAAACACAGATCTGACCTAACACCACCACTGCTTGTATGTAACAAACACCATTTGGGAGTGAAATAAAGGAAAGGTTTAAAAAGCTTGCTACTTACACTGGATTATAAAAAGCAGGAAAATAAAAACTTTGTGCCTCAAACTAAAGGTTTTTTAGCGATTATTGGAAAACACGACGATCA
Organism: Hiodon alosoides; assembly: GCA_025775065.1. Taxonomy (NCBI): domain Eukaryota; kingdom Metazoa; phylum Chordata; class Actinopteri; order Hiodontiformes; family Hiodontidae; genus Hiodon; species Hiodon alosoides. The sequence continues at coordinate 1,305,482 of JAOYSI010000026.1, read as the reverse complement.
CAACCACAACTGTAATACGCATCACCAACAACCGAGACATCAGAAACAAGATTTTATTGTCACAAATTAAGATATGGATAAAGACAATAGATTTTGAAAATACCGATATCGATAATCACACAAGCAATGTCATTATACTGAATGACTAAGATAACACATTTGCAATGTTAAGTATTCCAAGTGAGTGTGTATATTAACAAGCATGTCAAACTGTATTCATGTGGCATACACGCAAGGGCGCACTATATTTCTGTGATGAGGGATTACAGAGACGCCCCCAGGGGACCGATGGTCCTCAGCAGGGGTGACCGACACCACTTCCCTCAGACCTATGGTGCCTGCTGGTCATCATTCCATCCGTTCTTGGTTACATTAATAATTTGCTAATCGATATTAACCGTCTTCAAGAACTAGGGTTGGACAACACACAAACTACAACACTTAAGGCCTAGGCCTGGCCAAAGCACAAACTACAACACTTGTGGAGTAGAAGCGAATGACAGAAGCGTAAGAAGTTTAACATTTGTGCCAAGCAGTTTTATCCCTCTGCATGTGCTTTATTTCACTGTACATACAACTTCAGTGATAATTTGTGTGATTGACAGTCCACTGGGCAAAGAACTTTGGGAAGGTTCCCTTATTCATTGGTCTTCAAAGCAAAGGGCTGAGATGTGCAGCCCTTTCCGGGCGGGGGGAATATAGACAACCTCTTGGAGGATGCTGGGAGGCAGTAGGTTGCTGGATCAAGTGTTTAAAAGCAAAACCTACTCCGGGATTGGCCCCTTGTGAAGATGTTGTTGTTTTTTTTTTTTTTAAACCTGCATTCCAGTTCAAACGTCAATGATGCATACTGAACCATGTCATAACAATTGAACATCGTAGGTGCTGTGTGCATTCCACATTTAAAATCATTCAAATATAAAAACCCTCAGGAAATTCAAACGTACACAAAAACGTATAATGAAGAAAGAAAAAAATCTCATACAAACCAATAAAAAAAATAATTGGCATTAAATTTGTAAATGGAAAAAAAAAAACAGAAATAAGGACTGATCGAGAATATTACCATACCAAAAATTACTTTGCCAATACTAAACCATGAAATAAGGTCTCTTGACGGCTGAATGTTTATTAACGCTACTTAATTTCTTCAGGCTCCAGGCTTATTGGTTGTAACTAACGTGTCTGAGAAAGATTTAGTTAATTTCAAATGTTTATACTGGCAAATATACATTTTTAAGTTCGGAAAAAATATTAAATCTTCATACATATATATTGTACTGGATGCCGAGTGCATACAGCAAATTTCGTACAACAAAATAATGCTTCAAAATGAAATTTAATTCAGACATTAAGATAAGATTTTAAATATACATATGTACATACATACATATACATCTACTTTTCTTATATATTTGAGTAAATATAAGGTTTTGCAATTTTCATTAGTTATTTTGTGACAAACATTTAAATAGGATTACAAAGTCTGTTGTCTCTTGTACTGTTTGAATGGTCATAAAAAATTAAACAACGGAAATAAAATGTTTTTAAGTTTTATGCAAAACTACACAGGTTCACATCTGAAAACAACAGATATATATAATCAGAAACTCATAGGATCAACAATAAAATTATTAAATGCATAAGACCAAAAGTCAGACATGCCGATTAAATGGAATTAAGAATTAAGAAAAATCCAGTTCTTGTCTTCAAAATGCTATAAGTTTTATATCTGCATGGAACTGTATCTAAGATTCAACTAGGGAAAATTTACTTTATCCAAGAGATGAGGGTGTCACTGAGGGGTGACTTACCCACCAAATTACTTTTAAATAAAGTTATCATTTTGGTAATAAGATGTTCTGATCATCTTTCAAAAACCAGTACCTACCAATATTTGACAACATATAAATTTCATATTAAATCAGAATTGTGAGAAATCACCATAATAATGGGGTCATTAACAAAAACAACATTCCACAAGTACAGAACTGCAATCTCACTGTGGTACCGATGCTCTATAAATCTGCATGTTTCAATGCTTCTGCCGCAGTCCGCACAATGGACGAAAGTGCTCGTCTGCTTACTGAAGAAAATGCCATCATCCCCAGAGAAAATGGCAGTGTTCATTAAATGGACTTCACTTATTTAAAGACTGAAATACATAGTCTATGTACATATGCAATGTCGCATTTTATCCTTTTATACGACAACTGCATACACTCTATATTATTTTAGCCAGAGAAAAACTGCTTAGTTTTATTTATTTATTTCCTCCCCACTTAGTTACCTGAAAATATGCACCATTTTTTCATAATAATAATTTCTTGAATCCGAGTTGAAAACAAGCAGTTGTATAACAGTGGATATTAAACAGACCGGACAGTGTTTGGAAGTGCTGCTAGGACTGGCTCAGAGGTCTCATGAGTAAAGCAGACCCTGTAAAGCAGACCCTGCCGGAAGGTAAAAATTCCCTGGCCAAACAGGCTAGACGTAAAAAAATACTCCACTGTTTCTCCACTAGGCACTTAGAATTACAAACCAGGTTAATTGCCCAACAAAGTACAAAACAGCGGTCTGGAAGCGCT